>PVLD010003918.1:0-133942 GCA_004027595.1 Dinomys branickii
CATGCACACACACGCACACACATGCACACACACGCGCACACACATGCACACATACACGCACGCGCACACACACGCGTGCACACACATGCACACACGCACATGCATGCACACACACACGCACAGACACGCGCGCACACGCACGCATGCACACACGCACACGCACGCGCACGCACACACGCATGCACACGCACGCACACGCACGCACGCACCCTTGTTTTGGTCCCCAGTCCTTACCAAACGTATTTTCTCGGTACGCTTGTATGCCCTACTCTTTACCTCCACTGCAGCTTCTTTGTTTTCCTGTTGACAAGAATTTAGTCCAGCAATAACCTCTTCATGTCTGACTTGTTTTCTACTCCTGTGTCTTCGCTCCATGCTCCTATCTGTTCTGTTCCTCACTGGGAGACACAGCAATGGGAGTAAAGCGTCTTATTACACAACAGCGTTTGCAACAGATCTTCAATGACTCAGCAATTCACGGAAGAGATCTGTAGTTATAGTGGTATGTCTTTACCTGCTGGGTTTTTTACTTTTATTTTCCTCTCTCAAGTCTCTTGCATTCTACTAGAAGATCCAAAGGGAGCTAAGCCATGCACAACTGAGAGGCACAAGGAGGATGTGAAAGTGAACCTCGGGCTACACATGCAGCCTTGGGTGGTGGAAATAGCACTAGGCTTTAGGTTCATTTTGACCACTTCCTAACCGTGTGACTCTGTGCTTGTCCTTGAACTTTTGTGAACTTCAGCTTTAAAGTAAAGTTACAACAAATAATATCCAGCCTATGATAATGTTATGAACTTGAAATAAATATTAAGTGAAATAAATGTAAAAAGACTTTTTAAATTGCATACATATTATATACATACTAGTTGTCTTAGTATTAGGTTATGGATGGAGAAAAATTTGGAAACCATCTCTAAGGAAAGGGAACAGAAGAGTAGAATGGTAATAAAAAATGTGAGAAATGAGTAAATATGTAGGGTGGGATACAGTAGAGATTACTTAATCCAAATAGTTATTGTCAAACTGAGGGAAATTACATTCTTGAGTTTAGGAGCATAAAATTAGACTATCCTATGTTGGAGTTCTAACTCTATTTACATGTTAGATTCTTCAGACAAGTTAGTAGTACTAATAATTAATTCATAATGATATTCCTTGACTGATAGTGCATGTGCTAGGCACTGCTCTATGGATAGACTAATTTCTTTTGAGTTTCACTTGAGTCAGAGGTAGAAGGAAGAAGATATACTGATTTGGACTGGAGGTCTGCCATGGTGATAAGTTTCTTGGATTTTCTTTCTGCCTATACGTTCTAAAGACAAAATTGAGAAGTTAGCAACCTGAAAATGGTAATAGGAGCAAACACTGTAATAGAATCTGCAAGGAAAGTCTGCTATCTCTAACTGGAAGATCAGGGAAAGGTGAGCTTAGCAAGACAGAAGACTCCAGACAAAACTGTTTTCCCTCTGGAACAACCCTATGGTGCCATTCCACTAGCAAACTTTGACAGGGGACCCTAGACAGCCCTTGCTTGTTTATAACAAAATTTACCTTTCATCCTGGGGTGGCACAGAAGACAAAGTGAAAAGCTCAGACTCACAATCATCCAGCTGTAATGTGCCCTAAACCATGGTTAATGGAGGCAATGTAGGGACCCAACCCAGCAGTAACAAGCATGTAACCTCTCCCAAAGGGTACAGGTGACTGACTGTGGAACTGGGGTCTCTACTCCCATACAGCCGTAAAGAGGTGGCGTCTTCCACTTTCCCTCTGGAGTAATGTCAGAAGTAGCTGCTAAAGCCAAGACTTAGGTGAGATCCAGAGCTCCACGACAAAATACTCAAAATTTTCAGGCTGCAATTTTAAAGGTGAAACATTATACCAAAACCAAGGAAAATTTTAGCTTGAATGAGAAAAAATAACAAACACATAGTGACACCAAAATGACAGCACTGCCAACATCACCTGAAGCAGACCCTAAAGCAGCCATTATGAAATGCTGTGGTGAACGATTATGAACTAAAATGAAGTCTCAGCAAAGAAATAAAACATGGGAGAGGGAATCAAAGAAGATGTTAGATCTGAAAATGAAATAACAAATAAACTCCCTGGGCAGATACAGGAGAGTGGAGAGACAGAGGAAAGCATCAGTGCAGCTGAAGTGAGGACAACAGAAACTACCCAACGGGAGATGTGTAAGGAGAACAGTGGGGGTGAGACAGACCCCTCAAAGACCTGTGCGCCTGTAACAGAATTCTGACACACGTCATCAGGCGTGAGGAGTGGAAGAAGGTGGAGGGATGGAAGAGTATACAGGTTACATTCCCTAAGTTTGGAAAAGATACAAACTTTCAGGTTCAAGGAACTCAGTAAACTCTAACCAGGATAAATTCAAAGAAATCTATGTCAAGAAATATCACACTCAAAGTCCCGAAAATTAAAGACAAGGGCAGAACAGGGAAAGCACTAACAGAAACGACACATCATCTATGAAAAGGGGAAATAATTTCAAGAACAATGGATTTTTCATCAGGATCCTTGGGAGGCAGAAGGAATCAGCCTGATGTCTAGTGCTAACTTAGAACTGTCCACCCAGAATTCTGTATCTACTCAAAGTATACTTCAGGAATGACGATGAAACAGAACTTTCTCCCTTAAAGGAAAACTAAGAGAATCTGTCCCACAGACCTGTCTTAAATGAATGGTTAGAAGAAATTGGTGAAACAGAAGAAAATGATATTTAAAAAAAAATCTCAAATATCTGGAAAGAAGTAAGAAAAACATAAGACTAAAATATGAGAAAATACAAATTTAAAACAAAAATAAGATATCAGACAGTCTAACATATCAATAATTGCATTGAATTTAAGTTATCTATGATTCCTTTTCTGCAACATTCTCAGAATGATCCAATTACGGAGACAGAGGACACACCAGGGACTATCTGAGCTTGGTGAAAGCAGGAGGAGGCAAGTGGGTAGAGCGGTGTGGCACCTACAAGTGTTTGTGAGACGTACCTCTGTGTTGATGGCTGCGATGGTGACATGAATCCACACTTCGATAAAATGACAGAACTACACATACACATTGTACAATGTCAGCTTTCTGGTCCTTTGATTGTACTATAATTATGTATAAATGTAACTATGAGGATATTGGGTGAAAGGTACAAGAGATCTCCCTGTAATAACTTTGCAACTTGCAGTGAAACTATAATTACTTTTTTAAAAAATTTATTTGGTTTTAAACTAAGTGCAAAATATAGCATCAATTATGGGAGCTTGTTTTAGCATCCTGACTCAAAATTTAGAGACTATTTGGGTTTGAAAGTAAAACTTTGAACACTTATGATCTCCTCTGGATTTGAATTTAAGAACTTACAGGGAGAGAGGGGAACTTAATGCCCTCTGTTGGCTACTAAGCATTTGATGTTGCTTGTGCTGAAAAACAAAATTTGTCAGAGGCCTCCAGATTCAGCTGGGGAAGCCTCAGAACACCATCATATACAGAGACCTAACCACCAGCCAAAACATATCAGTGTCACTGTTCAGTGCTAAGGTGGAGGAGAAGGTGAAAAAAGAGATTAAACGTATGACACATTTTTCAAACAAAAAGAATGAAAGAAAGAAGGAAAGTCTACATTTTCTTGTGACTGAGCATTCTCATGTTCTGCCAGCAATAATATTCAGTTGACCCAGTTTTGGACAGTAAAACCTTTAGCACTTTACAAATCTAGTTTTCCTTTTGTAAGAGCATGCAAATTTAATTACCTCCTGAGAATGAAACAGGAACAGGCTTAACTCTGTGGCTAAAAGTGTTCGAGAACACTCATGTGTAATCTTGTGTGGTAACGAGGCACGCCTACATTGCAATGGCATCTAATCAATTATACTGTATTTGTCTGGACAAAAAGTGCTAATAAAAGACTCATCTAATAAGAAGAAAGTCCAAGGAACACGAATTTCTTCATTTTGTTCTCCAGAACTGTGTAAGAGATAGAAGTACTGGGTCTTGCTTGACCCAACATTGCCCTGACCCTATGCTCTGGGATCTGCAGTCCATTACATGACTTCTTGCTGTTCAGCTTGGGTGGGTGGCTTTCTGTTTCTGTGTGTGTTTCCCGTGATGAACTATTGGTAGCTCTAGGGGAGACCTCAGACTTCCTCCACTCTGCCATACCCGAGTGCAGAGGAAGGAGGTTTGTCTTTCTGCCTTAGAGTGCAAGCTAGGTTTCCGTAGAATCTAACATCACAAGTTATACCTCTAATAAAAGAGAAGTAGGCAGCAGAGAGTGCTGCATTTGGAGGAGATGCTCTGTGGGAGGACCTGGACTTCCTCCTTCTTGTTCCTCTCCCATTCTCAGATGATGTTCTCTCCACAGGGCTGAATCTGTGTCTTACTCTGAGAGGGAAAGATGGGTACAGGGAAACGTGCCTCGTGTTCCAAGTGCATATCAAAGCCCGCAAATGATGCAGTCACTAGTTCTCTGGGTGATTCAGACTTAGACTTAGCTTAAACTTGGGAAAGGTATGTGTTGTGGTGTGTGTGTTGGGGAGGGGGATGTCTTTCCCTGGGAGAAACAAAAAGCACAACAGGTCCTAGTGAGACAGCAGTCTCACATATTTTCAGTACGTATCAACAACATTCCCCCAAGGATTAAGAGTCCCAGCTTTCACTTCAGGAGCTTGTCTGTGTCCTAGGATTTTGAAAAAGTATTTGCTTGAAGTCAGTCAAGATATAGCAGAGTCTTAGGATATAAAAGGTATTACACAGTCAGTCAACTAGCAATTCTCTGGGTATTATTGCAGTCTTTGAAAGACGTATTAATGGAAAGAGGAGTCAGTCAGGTAGTTGAAGGGTGGTGGAGCATCATCCAGTATATGAATTTTTCTGGAGTTTATCTCAAGTACGTCCATTCCTCTACTACTCTCTCTTCTAAAATTCTATGGCTGATATTTTTGTATTTTTACTTCTGGCCTTCCTCCCACAAAGCATCGAGGCAGATCATCATGTGAAATAAAATAAGGGAGGCATGGGGGGGGCAAATTGCAAGAACGAAATGAACAGCAGGATGAGCGGTGTATTCTTTACTCACCCTCCTATTTCGAAGCCAGCACAGTGCCTAACGTATAGGGAGTCTAACAAACGTTTCCTGCTCTGAATTATATTTCTTGAGGGCAAAGATAATTCTGAATTAATCTTCCCCATAGCAAGCAGGAGATTTTACTCCACGTTTTGATCACTATCCACTGCAATGAGCTCCTGCCAGGTATTTAGTAACCAAGCTTTTGCTCCGGAAACCTCAAGAACAAATCAACAAGACACTGAAAAAACACAGATCAGGACTCAGCTTGCTTGTATGCTCCAAACAAAAGATAAGCTGTTCTCTTTTAGACAAATTAACCACATTAAACTTACTATGTTATTCTATCAACAACAAATATTTTGTTCTGACCAATAAGAAACATATAACTCCTGTTTATTTAATCTATCCACTTTGCACAGATTTCTGATAAGGTTAAATAGATCTCCTTTAGCCCCATTTTTTTCCTTTACAGATTTCTAAAAATGTCCCCACGTTTGTAGTTTAAGAGCCTCTGGTGAACCTTTCATAGTAACCTAATCATTTTATCTATCTCTTAAAGACCTTTTTCCTTTTCATTAATTGGAGACACTGCTTCTGGGTGCCCTGGACCTTAATCCATTCAGGACTCATCAGACTTCCTCTTTCATCTCACAAGAGGTGTACATTTTATAAATAATGAAAACTTTCAAAGACATTGTACACAGCCTTTCTGGGCATGTAATAAACAGCACAAAATTATATAAATAAGGACTTGTTTGCATTTCACTTTCACTATCCGACAAATTTTCACAACCTTATGAAATATTTTTATTTCAAAACTTTACAGATAGAAAGAATAGGGTGCAGAAAGTGACACAAAGTGACATAACCAAGATCTAAATTCAGATCTTTTGACTTCAATCACTATACCTTAAAACTCCCCCTTTCATGGTTTGTTTACTAAAGCCCAATATTTGCCACTGGAAGCCAAGGTTGATCCTGGATACCCTCTTATCATCATCTGTCAGTAACTATCGAAATAGATCAAGAGTAAAACAGCTGTTTCAAGATCAGTCCAGAGGCATTTATGAACCTTAGTCTTTGGACCATTATCAGTATTATTTTTGAAGATAGTGATATGGGCACAGTACAACATAGAAAGGTAAGTACTACTAGGAAGGAGATCTGAGTTGGGTCTTCTGAACTTCCTAGCCTGTGCCGCCAGCTAACAAACAATAAAGCCATGTTTGTTCTTCATCCAATCCCCCAATTTCAGACATGGCACTGTTGTACCATTTTGTCTCCCTAATTACATTTGCAGTCTTCAGAACGATGCTAACAGATAGAAATGATCTCCAAGAGTTAAAAACTAAGAGCAATAGTAACAGGGTAAGATCTAAAAGAATTTATGTCGGGAGAGAATACAAACCTTTTGTTTCCAACGCTCGGCTCTGTTTCTTGCTGCAATTCACAGTGGTGGGTAGGAAGAGACATGGTTAAATTTTTTTTGAGATTTAAAGGACTCTTGTGCTAGAACAGTTTTAAGTTTTATATACCAACCATGTTAGATGAGTACTTTCATCTTATCAGACATGGTTACAGAAGAAGGTTTAGAAAGGCGAAACAGGGAACCATTATGGAAGAGAGGTTTTGTATTCTATCTTGGGCCAGCTGATTACAGACTGAGACCTCCACAAACTATGAGCTAAAAAAACTTTCCTTCCTTAGTTTTGGATGTTGGGTATTTTGTCCCAGCAATGAGAGAAAAGTAATGAAGACACAGAGTGAGTGACAGTCACAAACAGACTCATGTACCTTCAAGAGCCATGGAAATGCCAAGATGGCCTTTTGGTACTTTAGGTTCTAAACAGAAATTCGTTAGAGTGAAGTCACTCTAGCCTCAGACTCTAGCCTCAAATGCCAGCAGGATAAGGATTCCCAGGTAGATAAGAGACATTACCTCAGAGATCAGAGAAGAAGTAGTCCTGGAGCATAAATGTTTGCTGTTTTCCACTACTATAAGGCTCCTTGAGTGGGTGAGGAAGAGGCTAGTTTTATCACAGAAAAAATGAGTGTTTCCTACTTACCAACAGCGAGGGCTCAGGAAAAAGTCCAGATTAGTTTAAAGATGTTTTCTCTTGTTCATTCAACTAGATTATAATTGAATTTGCCACCTTGAAACACAAAAGACTCCAAGATATTGTGAACACGAAGAAACTACCTTTGAAGTTTTGTTCAAACTCTACGGTGAGTCATAGGCAGATAGTTTCTAGGCTTACGAATATTTTCATGTGTTTCTTTATTTGATGGCATTCTGATAGCCATAGAATCCATCGCAGCTTGAAAAGAAAGCAGGCGGAACTGTTAGCATGGGAGCAACCCTGAGCAGTGAGTTAGGAACTAGAGTTGATAGCACCCCAATTCTCTCTGCAAATCTAAGTCATGTTCTTGTGGTTCCCATGAAAACACGGCTTCACCTCTCCATCTGTGCATCTTCTGACTATTACAGAGCACCCTTGATGGTTTCTGTGACATGTGAAACTCCATGCCTATGGACCAGGCATTCTACAAGTTCCAGTTCATAGTGCTGCCTGCAGCTCTGTGGGCCAGAAAGATACATCCATACTCAGAATATGTATCTATCCATGTGAGGACAATTCATTGGCTCTTTCATAAAGAAAGGGCCTAATATGGCTACCTTGACACTAAGATGGTCTCCTGGAGATGCAGGGTTGTCTGGGGGACTCGGTGTTGCTCACCATTACTAGCAGATTGGACATTATGAAGCAGCAGGAAGTACTTGGACAAGAGCCACCTGTAGCTTCCTCTGTGATGCAGGCCCGCTCCATTCACGTGCACAAAGTACTGATTCTGGAGGGGCTGACAAGGGAGGTGGGCTAACATCAAGGAGCTGAGTCATTCTGTGTCTCTCATAATTCCGCAGACCTTTCGTGGTGGATGCTTTCTGGTGAATGTTAATACATGAAATAATCTTCATATCCCACCTGCACTGCATCCACCCATCCACATGCCTCTCCTCTAGACTGCTTTGTCTTCAGTGTTTGGCCCTTTTCATTCTATGACCACTATGAATATGAAAACCTGAAAATGCCTCAGGTCACTTCTCCTTACATGTGAAGTGTGCGGAAAGATACATTGCTCATGTCTTGCTACAGAGGGCTGCCCTCCTCTCCATAGTCCTTCAAGGACACTCCTGAATTTGACTGAAATGCAGCTGCCACTTCTCTTCAGTTTGTACCCGGGTACCAAGAAGCTTCTACCATAAAAGTAAGTTTGGGAGTTTTCCTCCTCCACCAGTTGGTTTTAAGACCATCATCATACACTAATGAAACTGAAATGGTGACCAAGAGTCTGAGCTACCTGCTACATAGCTATTCAAGGCCACCATCTTCCTTGGGCTCTATTACGATATACCACTTCCAACTTCTAGAGGACTACTACCGTGCCCATCTGACTTTACCTCTCAGAAAGCCCAGCAGAACTCAACTGGTAATGGTCAGTTCCAGCGGCACAGTCACTTGACACCTCATAGGCAAATGTTCTGTCTTTACAAGGCAACATTTCGGATGCTCTTTCTCAAAAGGCATATAATTCTCTGCTGAAGATGGCATGGCCTTGGTCCAGGATCCCAGGGGCCTGTGTTGTAATTCCTTCCCTGAAGTTACCATAAGCTCCCTGCTAGATCTTATCCTGCCGTAGGCGGCCCCACCTCTACCGTCTACTTGATCATATGGCTGAAATCACAGGACTGCTTGCACTGTGAGTGGGGTGGAGTCATATTCATAGATGTGAAATACCTCATTTTCAGACTCCAAAGAGGCCTAATAGATGCTATGATGCCTTCCTTGTGGTAGAGGACAGAAGAAAAATATTTCTCTTTCCTTTAGGAGGTCACATTCCTTAGCTCTAGACCCCTAAGAACTTGAACTGTATACCTGAATCTTAATGAGGATTATCTCCCATTCTTTGTAGCTTATGTATCTTAAAGCCTTGAACAAATTAGCTGCCTTTTATTTCATCTTGTGTGAACAGCATAAAATCATCACTATGAGATAACTTATGAGGTATTCAGGTCACACAGATCTTTTATAAATATAAAAGAATATTTATTTACTTATTTATTTGGCACTGGGAATCAAACTCAGGACCTCACGTTTGCCGGGCAGGTGTTGTGCCGCTGAGCTACATTCCTGGCCCTAAAAGAATTTCTATAATTATAAAAGATCATGACTGATGATGGAAGAGTTAACGTAGCCCTGAGGTAAACCCGTAAAAACTTTAGCCTTATGACTCTACACAAAAAGAAAGTCTAATTTTCTTTTCTAATTGCAATAGAAAAAACACATCTTTCCAATCAACGGCTATCTCCCATTTATTTAAAGGGTGATTTATCATCTCCAGCTACAATACATGTCTGGCACAGCAACTGAAACTGGGATAACTCTTTGGTTGTCCCTTCTGTGAACTGGTTGTACCGATGAAATCATTTATTCTCCAGGATGCATCTGGTTTCGGCAGGGGCAAGCCTAGCATTTACTATCACTAGATATGTGATTATTACCACCACTCCTGCATCCCGTAGGTCCGTACTGGTTCACAGACTTCTCACATTCCCGAGGGGATGTGATGTTGCTTTTGATTTACTCACGATGAGCGGGGTCAAGGACAATTTCAGCTCTATCTCCCCACATTTCCCCACTGTGACAGCCCTTACACTACCAGCAAAGACCCGGTGTAGGGGAGAGCCCACCTGCCAAGTGCGCCGATTTCAGTTATACCCCCTAGCACTGGGGAGCTGTCTACTGGGTGGGCCCCTGAACCCGCTGAGCCAACCGAGAGCCACATTTAATGCAGAGCTCTGTATCACTTGGTTCCCACAAGACCCCTCCACAGTAAAGGGCCACGATGTGCTTAAGTCTTCAGCCAGTTCCATAAAGTCAGTCAGACTCTGCAGCAGACTGTCCTCAGGTTGTCTGGGTATTTCATTTACAGTCACTACAATTTATATTCGCTATGGTTTCACAGAGCAGTGCCTCCGGCTAAAGAGCTTCTGACCTAAACGCTGGCTCAGATGGGGATCACACGTCTTCACCGGGACGACCTCCTTCGGTCAGTGCCCTACTCCTCCCTCAGCCCTTCTTCCCCTTTCTTGGCTGTAGATGTAGAAGGTCTTCGTTAGCCACTCAGTGCTTCCCCTGGGGCGGCCAAGCTCTTTTAACCGTACTCCGGCTGCCTGTGTGTGGAAGCCTTTGAATATTATGGTAATTGTGGCTTCCTGGCTTTTAAAGGTAAAGTGTTGCCACCTAAACCTTATTTTAGGACCACATAATTTTTATGGCTAAAAAATGAAAAGGGGACCAAGAGACGGAGAGATGGCAGAAGTGGAGAGAGAGGATGTAGAGGAAGTTAATATATGCTATGTATTCGTAGCAGCTCCCTGTGATGAACGTAATCGTCATGTATTGACAACATGTACTAGAAAAGGTTCTGTGATTGTCGCCGCCACCAGCAGTGCCGGCCTGCAGAGCATGGCCACTACTAAACGTACACCAGTGACCCTCTTACTTAGTTACTTCCCAAGGCTTTGGTGAAAGGTGTGGCCCTTGGGTCTGCCTATAAAGCATACTCCCCTGTTTAATCTTCTGGCCTCAGAAAATATTTCAATGCCATGATTGTCACTTTCCTCGACCTCTTTGTTTCTTACTACACTTTATACAAAGGACATTCAGGAACCTCCGTTTCACTGTGCATTGGTTATCACTGTTTCTAAGTTTTGAAGAGCCATGCTAGCAGTAAGTCTGTCCCATGTTTTGCAAGATGTTAAATCATACATCCCAAGAAGTCCCTCCAGATCACTGAATTCTTACATTCCAGCCCTCTCGATCAAGTACTCTCAAAATTCAATTCCAGTGGTACGACATTTGCTTCTGCTGGCCATGCTGCTTAATTCTTGAGAAATCTTGGGTATAGAATTTCTGTTCTTCTTTATCAGGCTCAGTATGTGCTTAACTGAATTATGCTGGAATTTGAACCCCAGTTATCAGCCTGACAACCAGGGTAGCACACAGAGCATTTCCCGAGGAGAACACTTAGTGCTTTGCAGAGAAGAGGCTGCTGTAACATCCCCCAGAATAGTAGAAATGCTAACTCTTTCTAGAGGAGAAGGAGCCACCTCCGCATGCTCTTATGGGTATACAGGGGTCTTCAGAGTAGTGCCTTCATAAGGACTCATCCAATATCTCTACCACAGGTCCCAAATTTCTCTTAACCAGGGTCTTACCTTTAAACTAACAAGCTTGCTTTTATTTAGCATTCAGATATACTTTGAGCTCTGTAACTCTACTGCGTCTTCAGTGTCCTGCCTGCCTGTATCTGTTTCCCCAATTTAGGAGACAAGTGCTCTTTTGCAGGCTATTGAAATTCTCCTTTGGCTTCCACAGTTAACTTTTACTTACCAACTGCCTTCAGTTCCTCATTCTCCCTCCTTAGGATATTGATACAGTTTAGTAGTAACCACCAACTCTGCCATGTCTCAAGCAGTTTGCCTTAGACTTTTCAAATGCCTGAATCATTACAATCATCACAGTGGTGATCTTTTCCATTAGAACATATTGCCATGTTACCACTGGTGAATTTGTTAGCAAATGAACTGTCTCTTTGTGGCAGGAACCACGTACCCCCAGCCTCCACTCAAGATAGCATCTCTTGCCTGGTGAGCAGTGAATGTGACATCCTAAATCCCCACTTCACTGCCTGTTTTCTTGGACAAGTCTCAGTACCACCTCTGCTCAGTTAGGTCCTTTAAAACTTTGTAAGAAATTTGTTAGAGGAAATATCTGTGAGGGAGGATATTGCCTTCATATGAAATTAACTCCTAGCCTAAGACACAGCCTTTTCTGAGAGAGGCCAGTTTTCTCTGACAGCCTTGGTCCTAGGCTCCATGTTGGTTAGTGTGTACAACTTTTTTAGAACTGCACTATAGTCTAGAACTATAGAACTCTCCTTCTTTTCCACTGCTTTTCCTAAGGTGAGACCATCGCAGTCTCCCAGCTCTCTCCGTTTATTCTAGCTCCCTCCTTTTATCTCACTAAATCTCTTGCAAATGTAATACTTTCTTGGAATCTGCTTCTTACAGGGCCAAGGAAGCACATAGTCTCTCAGAGAGCACTAGTAGGTGTGAGCCCAGTTGCCCTAATGGTAACTTGATCATTAACATACTCCTTATTGGCATTTTTACCTTCACCGCCCATCTCTTTTCAAATAAGCTACTAGCACCCAAATGCTTGCCTCAGAGACAGCTTTTGGAGGAATCCACAATAAGAAATTCCCTCTCTTAAAAAGATAAGAACAAATGATATCTGCAAATATTTGTTTAAAATTTTTATTTTAGAGATTATCTTTGTTTTCTGCATTGTGCTTGTTTTACAGCTATGGTAAACTATACTGACCACCAATTAAGGTGATCTCTTCTGCCTATTAACAAATCCTAATAGGGATCAGAACCCTTCTCTTTAAAACCACTGTCACACTGACGGCCTTGTCTGCAGACTCTTCTAAGCCCTCCATAGACCAAGGAAACATGCCAGCTTGCAATTCAGCTCATTGTCCTTCCAAAGAAATCCTACCTTCATTGCTGGCAGCACTGGACTATATCTTTTGAGTTAACAAAACTGCTTCTTTGTTGTGCACAAAAGAACTTTTTACAAAAGAGGAAACTTGGCAGTGTGGGGAATAAATACTCCTTCAGAAGCCCTAATATGCTTCATATTCAGTTGTTAAATTTCTTGAATATATTTCATTTAAATGCACTATTTCTTTTCTACTATGAAATAATATCTTCAATATCACCCATCAAATCTGACATGGCACGAAATGTTTGTTTTCCTAAGACTTCATGTTATTTCCTCAAGCTCTGCTGCAGTTCCTGGCTTGAAAATTGTGGCTTTATGTTGGAAAGATTCCTCTACCCCAAGACTGTTTCTTTGAGGTCCAAATACAAAGTGCGTTCTTGACAATGCATGTGTAAAGGCACAAAAGAATATGCATTTGTGCAAAATGAAAACTCTTCTTTGTTCAAAGTAGTTGGTGAAATTATATGTACAAAAGCAAATGATGACCAAAAAATGATAAAAAGAAAAAATAAGAATAGTAAAATATAATAAAACCAGCAGTAAAATGAGTCTATGAAATGCCTGTCTTGAAGTCTTACGAATTGACTTGATACCAATGGAAAAGGCAAAAATTTAGTCAAACCGAGGGTAACACAAAATGTGAAGTGACAAGGAAACCGGGATGGGATTCCCGGTAACCACAGCCTGAGTAAGACACATATCTACGAATGAAAAAGCAGTCCTGAAATCATCCTGCAGTTAAGATACTAAGTCCAAGTTAATGCAATCCCTTAACGTTACATAAATTTAAAACAATATGAAGTACAGTGTCTGTTAGTTGCTCTTGTAAAGCCCCATTGAAATTATTTCCTGTTACTGTCCTAGGAAAAACACTTGAACCTAACTGACCAATTAATCATTTGATTTTTTTATTGGTGCCTGATGAAAGATGGGCCCATGACTGGAATAAGAATTAGCAGTTTGAGATCTTGAAAATATCGTACTTGATTCGTCTACTGTGTTCTCCACTCATCAGGATGCATGGCAGCAGGTGGTTTCACCCTGGCAGTAGAAGAGCAGTGCTGCTGTGGCAATATAACAGTGTTATACACAACTGGCGCCCGTCTAGGGTTGCTGAGCTCCCAGAAGTACCAGTTTTGCATGCCCTGCTACCCTTGTCTCTAATTATACTTCGTCTTTAGCTGCTCATTTATAATAAAGTGTCCAGGAATGCTGAAGAATAACAAATTTTAGGAGAGATTCTGGCAAGAGTGTAAAATGGCTGTCCACGGCATATACAGCACCCCAGGGGAAGCAAGTGAGGCTGTTAGAAGAATGAAAAATCAAACAGTGTCTCTCTCAGTCCTTCTCTCTGGAGAAGAATAGCCGCTCAAAGTGAAACGTATTATTCATTTATAAGGGTGCTAAATGCAGTCCTACCGTTTCAGAAAATGGCATCAAAACGCACTCAACTGCTGAAAACCTAAAAGTAATGATTCTTTTCTTTTCTCCCTCGTACAGCACAAGCACACTGCAGGCATGCCCTGTCTGCTGTGTCTCTACCGTCACCCCGAGTCTTACCATTGCTCGCCGTCTCCATAAATCCGACCATGGTACAAGCACCACGATTCCTAGCAGGCGCATAGAATGCCCTCTTTATTGGTTACTATGATGTGTTCTTGCCCCCTTACGGCACATCTTCCTCATGGAAGTCGGTTGTGTAAATTGGATCAAGTCACTCCGCTGTTTGAGCCCTCTGCTGGTTTCCTAATGCCCTGCTAATAACGTCCGCAGCTCTCACTGGGACGTGCTGTGCCCTGTATAATTTCGCTCTTCCCTCTTCATAGACCTCATCTACACCCACTCCCTTACTGTGTTTTATAAGTTTTTTCTTCTGCTAAGTTCATTGCACTAGCCCCGTTACCTTCACAAAGATCTTCTCGTGCGGCACTTTATTCAAATGTTCCTCCCAACCCTAGATTTATTGGTGATGTGCATATAAGGTACCTCTCCCTACAGACTATCTTTGCCTACAGTAATATGCTGCCATTATACCCCCTTTGGTTACCTTTATAATACTTACCACTAGTCAAAATCATCTTGTATTTGTATTTATTTTCTGTCTCCCCTCATCAAAAAAGAACACTGAAGAGTCCCCAGAGCTGGACATAAAATATGTAAAGATCAAGATATTTCTTGAAGCACATTTGTTAAATGAATTAATGAATCAGAATTATATTTTCTATCCTTTAATAAAAAAGAAACCCTGCCATTCTTAATTCAGTAGGTCAAATAAGTATCTTTAATTATATTTATGGGGAATATACATGTTAACTGGAGCGGCAGAATGAAATTTCTGGGATATATCCCTATCTAGGAATAAGATGTCCAACTACAAATGGAATTATTTAAATAACTTGAAGAAAAAGTTGTAATTTCACTCAGAAATCCGTAACAGTATAGAACTTTCATGGGACACTAGAAATACATTTATCTACCTCCAGGATCACAGCCTGCAATGAGAAATGAAGCCATGCTTGCCTCTCGCATTGTGCTTGTTTCAGAGCCAATTCCAGGACCCTGGTAAGAAACTGTGGTGCTCAAACCATGGTCAGATTTATGCAGACAGTGAGGAATGGTAGGACATGGGGTGACATCAGAGACAGAAGACAGGGCATGCTTGTGCTTTGGATGTGGTATATGAGGGAGAAAAAAGAAACGAGTTTCTGTCCTTGCCCTACCCTCTCCTGACTACATAGAAGAGGAGCCATAAATGGCTTCCCTAGGAAGTAGATTCTGAGACAGAGCTAGAATTTTTGTGTCTGCTCTTAATTCCTGTCTTGAAACCTAATCATCAATGTGATGATGTTATGAAGGAAAGACCTTGGGAAGTGGTTAGGTCATGAGATTGAGGCCTTCATAAATGAGATTATGTAAGAAAGTGGTCTTGCCTCTTTTACCACGAGGACACAGCTATAAGATAACTATCTGTAAAACAGAGAGTGAGCCCTCACCAGACACCAAATCTGTCAGCACCTTGACATGAGATTTCCCAGTTCCCAGAGCTGTCACATGTAAATTTCTGTTGTTTATAAACTATTCTGTCTTAAGTGTTCAGGTACAGCAGCCTGAACGTGCAGAACAAGCATGCACAAGGTTCAATGAAACTTACCACTGGGGTTGCACCTGACAAAAGGGAAGGAAGAATTGGACATGGTGCAGTTGAGTTTCAGGCTCGCTGGAGACTTGGGCCAGCCCCAAGGGGAGTTCTGAGGTGAGTGACCATTCAGATCTGTCCCAAGATGGGCCAAGGGCTGAGCCTTTATATTCCACCTTCAATGGCTCACTGAATAAGAGCTCTTCTGCAAAGAGGAATGACTGGGCCACATAGCTCTCTTAAGCAGAGGTGATCCCCACACGGAGGCTGGGGCTCTCAGCCAGCAGTAGGGGCACTGCCAGCAGCTGGGAGAGTGAGTCACTCAGCCTCGAAGAGGAATCTGGGTAATGCAGCACAACACCCATCACAGACTCAGCCCAAAGAAAATAGACCATAATTCTCCCTCACCAGACACAAAAAGAATGGGAAATTTCGCTCCCTGCATTAAAGAGACTATGGAAAATCAGGGTCATCCTAAAGAATGACATTTAGCAGCTGTATTTACTTTTTTAATCACTAAGGATAGAGATAGATTATTATTTATTTGGCACTAGGGATTGGACCCAGGGCCTTACCACTGAGCTATTTCCCCAGTCCTTTATGTTTTATCTTGAGATGGGGCCTCATTAGGTTGATAAGTTGTCTGGGTTGGGCATGAAATTCTGATCCTCCCACCTCAACCTCACCATACCCATCTAATTATCTATTTCTAGAATCATCATTGTTCATCACACTGAGATATAACTGGTAAATAAAAATTGCATATATTTGAGTTATACAATGATATATATATATATACACACACATATATATACATATATATATAATTATTACCACAATCTAATTAATATGTTCATCACCCCACACAGTTGTTATGTTGGTATATGTGATAAGAACAGTTCAAATCTAGTCTCTTAGAAACTCTTGTCTACATTATTATTAACCCAATTCACTGTGCGTACTTTATGTCTCTGAAACTGGTTCATTGTCAAACTACGAAGACTATGGGGTATGGAAAATGAGGGGATATTTGTCAAAGAGTAGAAGCTTGTTACCGTTACTTATAATGCAGCAGAAGTGGCCCCTCCAGCCAGGGCACTTCGGTTTGGTAGTTGTCCAGGTACCAGTTCCAGTTCCTGTTACTTCGGTTTCTTACAGATGGCTGGTCACTGTGATGCATGCTGTAAGAACCAAAGATAGCCAAGTACTCCGCCTCTGTGCTTCCCCTCGCAGACCCCATAAATCCTCCCTCCCTGAGCCTTTGGCTGACATGTTGAGAGACAATTGATTCCTAGTTAGTGCCTGCCCAACATGGAACAAGTCTGCCTCCAAACCCTGGGTGTCAGCTTGGCGCTCCTACTTGCTGTGGCAATAAAAGAGATACTTTGCTTTTGGCTTTTGGTTTTAATGTTTGTTTTACTTTGTTTCCAATTAAGAAATGGAAAGCCCTTTTGCTTTGCTTTATGTCAGACTGTGACTAAATTCTTTTCAATAAATGTATACCTTTAAAATGGAGCCACTTCACGTGAGTCCCTTCTATTCATACTAAATTAGGTTACAATGACTAAACATTAGTTCACTAGTGTAGGAGCTACCTGAGAAAAGGTATGAGTACACATTTAGAGTTCAGAAAAAAAGTGACAAACAGTATTGCTCATTTTCTTTCTTTTATTTTTTCTTTTAATTCACTCTAATATCCCAAACAAATAAACAACTTCTGTTTCTTTGGGCCTCAAATATTAATGTGTCTTAGAATAAGTTAGCATGCTTATGAAAAACAGATTGCTGTATCCCATGCCCATGGAGCCCAAAACCTAGGTGAGATCCAGAACTCTGCATTGTGGAAAACATTCTAGAGGATTTCTGGTACAGTGGTCCAGAGATTACACTTTAAGAATGACCAACTTATTTTCTCAACTGGCAAACACCATTTTACTAACAAAATAATACTTCAGTGACAGACTCCTTTGAGCAATACAAATAGTGTAATTTGAGCAAGAGCTTAAAAACAAGGCTGGCTCCTTGCAAACTGCCAGGGATTCCATTCACAGAAAGCATCACAGAATTTTGCCCACAAGTTCTATTCGTATTGTACACTCTGGTCTGTGACTGATGCTCCTAGACCGGTAGGAAAGGTGGCCCTGATAAGGGAAGTACAAATATCTCGGTATAAAAGATATACCTATAGCCTCACTCAACTGCTGCAAACTCTTATTTCTTTCTGTGCAGAGGACGACAGTAACAGTTCTCCCAGCAGCAAGGTTACTAGCCTTTTCTTCATTCTAGTCGTACCATGGTTCATTCCCCGACACGGTGCAGAGAAAGAATATTTCTGACTCCCACCCTATTCACACCATGTTACCAGCACATACGCTTTCGCCCACTTCTCTCCAGAGCTGCCTTGAATCCCTGCTGCCCTTCCTCCTAGACGACTTGTGGTCCCCCTTTCAGTCCTCTCACGGAACACTCCTTGGTGCTGTCCTTCTCTTTCTTACTCACTCAAACTTCCCTCAGTTAGAAAACGTTTCCTCTAATTGGCGACCTAGCTCTTCTGATGGGTCAGATTCTTTTCCGGTGAATATTTTAAAACCACTAAACAAAACAGAACATGTTATGAATAAGGTTTTACAGATTTACCACAATTACAGTGTGCTCAACCTAAAGAAGCTGTTTCCTGCCCAAGGTTAGGCCAGGGAAAGAGCCATATTTACATTTGTATCAAAAGCTCCATTCTAAAGAGCAGTTATGTAAATTAATCCCCAGTTAGATCAAACAAAGAAATTTTGCATAAGCATTATTGGAAGATATAATTGTGTACTAATTCATTTAATCCTTATTAAAACTCACAATAATATGTAGGATCAGTCTACCCAATGTATCGGTGAAGAAGCAGTGGGCAATGGCAATGTTACCTTCTGACGGTTACATACCAATTGGTAGAGCCCAAATTTGTGTCCAGGGATGTGGATATATGACTTCAGAATCACAATTAACGAAATCATACTTCCTAAAACAAGGCTAAAGTCTGTATTTTGAAAATCCTTTAGTATCATAAGGTCTTATATGCCCCTAAGATATCATTGCACAGTCTTTTCTATCATAAAATTCCTACTAAGGCAACCTGAGTTGGAACTATACTTTTGAAAACCCACCATAAAGCTGGACTACAGCCTCAGAGCAACAAGGCCTTTTCCCTTTTACACATAAGCACCACTAGAAAACATGTCTGGAATATTTTACAAAATAAATCAACTCTAATCCTAAAGCACAGAGAATCAGAAGCCTCAGGGAAGAGGACTTAGGATGGGCCAATTTTGTTGGGGAAATGAAAAGAAACTTTCGCGGATTAAATCACTGATTAAATTTCTTCGGACAGCTCTGGGAAGCAATGATTAGCAAACGTGCTCTGAGGAATTGAACCAGATGAATGGGTGCTTAAAGTAAGGGATGCACTGCCCAGGACAGATTTAGCCTACTTTAATTTACCATTTTGTTGCATTCACCACAGTCTTCTTTCTAATTGGATGTTCAGAAATGGACTTGCTGTGCACAGCTGCTAGCTTTGCAATGGATTTTCAGTGAACCTTTCTCTAGATCTCACAATTAGATGCTATTGATTATTCAACATATGCCCCAGCCTCTGGCACACCCCTTACCTTCCTCTACAAAACTTACATCATTATCTGAAATCATTCTCTGTCTTACGATATGCTACATTTTTATATGCCTTGCTATATTACTGTACTTTCTTGTTTATTTTGTTTCTCTCTCTAGATAGCACAGTTTGTTAATAGCATTCATCCCTGCATAACAGCTACTTTGTGGTATATGTGCACAATAGCACATATGGTCCTCGCTCTGTAGCAGACACCCAATAGATACTTGATAGATGAGCCAGTTTGTGGTATATACTATTATAAAAGGTAGTGAGGGACCTAATACATAATATTACCTCATGTTTACTGTTTTCTAGGCCTGTTCAAAGCATCTCACATCTATTAACTCCTTTCCTGGTCATTTTGTCTTCATGATATATCTACTATCATCATCCTCATTTTAAAATAAAGGCAGATATAGAAAGTAAATAATTTAATGTCACATGGCTTGGAAGTGATAAAGCTACCATGAGACACAGATTTTCTGTTCCACGATTCTCTTAAACTTAATGCTAAAATAAGACAAGACACCCTTATTTGTTTGGGAAGAATATCTCACCTACATGGCAAGTACAGTTCATAGCAAAGAGCAAATGAGGGCATAATTGGTGCATTTCTAAGGACATTTACCAAGAGAACGTTCCCAGGGGACCGAAGTGTTCGAAGAAGGGCTCACAAAGAATCTGAGACTTGGTCTATTTAGGAGTGGTGGTTTGACTAGTGATGGGAGTCTCATCAGTGAAAGTCCAGGGATTGTAGGAAAAACAAGTTTGCTGCAGGAATTATATGATATAGAGGGCCAATGATCACACAACATGCAAACGTCTCAAAACTTCTGTTTACCTTGGCTTCAAGATATTTGCTCATGCTTACAAAACAGCTGGGGGAAAAATAGAGGGTATGAAGGGTAATAGTGAGGTGTTGTCAGTCTCCCGAGGAGGCTCTGGAGGAGGTAGGATTGCCTCTGGGTCACCATGGCTCAAGAGGCAGCAACTCCTCTTGAAGAAAGGAAGATAATTAATACTCACTCAACTTCTCTCTGCTGTCTTCTGCACTGAGAAGTCAGCTACTATTATCAGGATGCTTAGGAAGTCAGAGCTTTGTTAGTAAGGACTCATCAGTGCTGGTGGGAATGTCCCAAGTGAAGTCAAAATTTCTGTACACGATCCACCACTGATTGCTGTGCTGATTAAAGGCTGTCAAAAGCTTGGCATTGCTGCTGGTGGGAGTTGGGCTTGCTCATTTTCTTCTGGGCTCAGGCCTGAGCAATAGTCTTAGACATTGCTTGGGTTCCATCTCTGAGGAGCTCGTCCAGAATCGGAATATAAGACCCAGCAGCGGCACCTTCAATCCCTTCCATTTATCAGGGCAGCAGGATTGGTGATTCAATGGGCCAAGAATTAGACTCTTTTTTTCTAGAAAATTGGTTTCTGAACAGTGCCTGGTGAGTATGAGGAAGAGGTTTGTGCACTGGGGTTTTCAGCTGATGCTTGTGTTTTTTCTTATTTTGACTTGAAGGAAAAATCCAAAATCTAAAGTTAGCCCTTGTTTTTTCAACTTGGAACTTTGTAAACATGCCAACGGTAGTGTGTGTGTGTGTGTGTGTGTGTGTGTGTGTGTGTGTTGCAATAAACAATATTACAATTTCTTGACATTTTCATTGCTGTTTCTTGACATATTTAGTGAGACTTTAAAGGATTTTTTTTCCAGAGAGGAAAAAAAGAAAGAAGAGAAAAATGGCTGTCTTCCAAATCACCATATGTTTCCAATTGCAAATTCAAAAGCAGAAGACAGGCCTTAATTCAAGCTGTGCAGCCTTTTGTAGGGGTTATGGAACTAGGGAGGTAGGTTCTCTTTTAAAATTTACTTATTAGAATTTTAGTATTGCTCAGTGACAAATGATTGATTGAGAGAAAAAATAAAGCACTTAGAAAATATTTGTTGAGAAATATTTATGTGTAGCAGCCTAGATAGGGGAGCATAAAGCAGTTTAGGTGAAAATCTCATTGGGGACATGACATACAAATGGAAGCAAACCTTCAGTATAGCATGGAGAATGGATAGCTGCCCCTCAGAAATTCTCCGGGAGATCAAAGGGGAAGAAGCTGACCTGATCGATGAAGGACTCATGGAGAGGTCAAATCAGAGCTGGGCCTTACAGATGGGAAGAAGATATGCCAGGTGAAGACAGCCATCAGGTTAGAGTCACCAAGGTGGAGCTATCAGGAGCATTCAGATATGTTCTCTAATCTGTGTGTCTGGTACTGTATTGTGCAGGGTGGGGAGTGCACAGTGGGGAAAAGAGAAGAAAATAAGTAGGAGTGTGATTACAGTGGGCTGGAATTATAGGTTTGATATATCGTTATCATTGTTTTTTTAGTTTCATTTAGTTCAAACCATTCGACAAGTTAGGTATTGATTGTGAGCCTTGATTGTGAGGCCTATTTTACTGATGAGGAAAATGAGGCTTAGACAAGCTAAGTAATTGTCTAAAGTCACATAGTGGATATTTTGTGAAAGCAGAATTGAACTGAAATCTGCTGGATTCCAAATCCTCCTAACCTTAATAGCTTCAGTGGATGTGCAGATTTGACTAATAATTGCTATCAGTCAGTAGGTGAGATATTTCATCAGGGGCAGGAATATTTTTAAGCAAGGCAAAGAAATTAGGATGGGTAAGTTATAGAACTGACTTGACCCTGGGTGACCACATGGGTACACTAAGGTCCCTAGTACTGTCTTAGTATGGGTGACTTCGCATCTATCATTTAATGCTAGAGTTCCAGTCTTTAATGTGGGCGGTTCTCCTAGATGCATGTTGCAGGCAAACATTTATTAAAACACAGATGCAGGGTGGGCAGTTAGAGTGGTTAAGCGTGGTCCCATATTTCCTAGTTGAATAATGGTCCTCCTTGGAGCACCTAACAGTTTCCTAAAACTCAGGTCCTTGAGTCAAATCCAGTTAACAAATGCTCCAAGGCATGATGAGTCACAGAAGTGGCAGTGAGTGAGGCCCTCAGAAGCCATGGTTTGTGAGAAGTATGTGTCGAATTGGAAAAAGGGTTTATTGCTTCACGTTGCTGAAAAACAAGGGGCTAAAGTAGCTTCAAGTGTAGCAAGATCCAGAGACTCAAAAAATATCTGTAATTTTTCATTATCTCTCAGCTCTGCTGGCCTCAATATTGGTTTATTCTCAGCCTGGTTCTTCAAGTGCTGCCAAACAGGCCTACATCTTTCAGCTGCCCTCCCCCAGTGAAGGTTCTGTGACTTACGCACTGCTGCTTCTTCCATACAAGCAGCAAGATTCCTGGCTTTAATGATCCAGTGTGGGTCAGAGGTTCCCTCCTAAAGCCCGTACAGTGGCCAGTACACCTTACGCTCTCGCTAGCCCACCTGATGCTCTTGTCTTATGCTCTTATTGGCTATTGCAAGCCTACCCCGGAGTTAGGACGTGGATCTAGCTGTGTCCAAACCTCGTGGTGTGCGAGCAAGAGAAATGGATGGATCTTCAGGGGAAATTGGGTTGCTGCTAATGAGAGAAGGAACAGAGGTTACTGGTGCTACTGGTGTGAGGAGTGGAGAAAGGGCAGAAGCATAGCAGAAAGGGAGGCACCCATGTCTACAACAAAGCAAGGGCAGCTTCTAGACTGCCTGCTTTCTGTGGGGGTTGGTGCCTTGGAGTATCTTCTCAAGTCTCAGAAGAGACAGTTTCTTCGGGACACCCTTGGCTCCAGCTTGGCAAACCAGCTGGGCCCAGCCTCACATCCAGGCCTGAGCACAGGCTTCTCCTCTCTCTGCAAGGCAGACCTACCCCACTCACCCCAGCGCCCACCTGGTAAATGCGTACTTTCACATCTTCAAACATACCTTTCAGGAGCACTTCAGACATTCGTTTCTGTCAGCAACTCTAGCATAACAATTTAGCTTTTATTTTCCTTTCTTCTTTTGGTGATCATTGCTCTTTGTGGGCTCGCTTTGGGAATGACGGTGACTTACAGCCGGCTGTCGTAATAAGCTCTAGCAGTACATGGGATGAACTCTGTCCCAGGTGCGTGGTGAGGAAGCCTAAGGGACCATGTCTGCTCCTTGCAGCTGATGTGTCTTAGACCTACAAAAGGACATGCACACGTGTATGAATTAAAGTCAGCCCTTAGCAAAGTCCCATAACAAGGTGTGTGACCTCATCTCCTGCTCAGGTTTCTCAGAGGGCCAACTCTTGCTCACAGAAGACACAATCAGAGTGGAAAATCTTCTAGAGCTTTTGAAAGACACTAATTTAGATTTTTCCCCTGCTGCAATGTCTCAGTGCTAAGAAAAGTTTTGAGGTCCTTTGTGTATATGAGGTAGCTTGGTCCTCCTTGCAAAGGCCCCTCATCAGATATCATGATTTAGGGGTTTATTAGACCAGGCTTTATACAATGAAAGGCTTTAAAAGATGCCATGTTGTGGGTCTGCCAGCATGAGAGTTCATATCCATCTTGAGGTAATTCTGTTTATTATACACAAGGGACTCTGGAGAAACCTTGGGAATAATATTTTTGGCTATTTTTTTCACAGTGTGGCAGATTTAGGGCAAGAATAGTTAGAAACACTCCTTCCCAATGTTCCTTCCCAAGGGGCTCCTGACAAACGCAGAAACCCCAGCTCTTCCGCCTGCGGCGCTCTACCTCCTGTAAACTGCAGTGCTGAGCTCGCCCAGCTTCCAGAATGCAGCCAGTCCTGCCCAACCAGTCTGTTAGGGAATGAAGTGATTTATAAGCCAGAGTCTGAGGGAACCAAAGGAAAGGAAAGGAAATAAAGCTTCTGAAGAGTAGAGCTAAGAATAGTTCTCTTTCCTCATCACTCCAGGTCCTCTGAGGAAGCCTCAGCAAGTTGGTGTGGCTCCTGTGGAATCCCACACCAAATCTACAGGGCACATTAGGAATCAGCTGGGCTGTTCTTTCTCGCTGGACCTGAGCTGGGTCTCATCATGCTTCTGGTCACAGCCAAGCCCCTCAGAAAGTACATGGACTGAAACCCCATGCTTCTCTCTGGCTTTCTACTGAGTCCCAGTGTCACTGATTCTCTGTTATCCCTCCTCTCTCAATCCCACTTGAAACTTTTCACATTTACTTGCCCTATGTTGATCTTAAGACTTTGCAGTAATAGCATAAGGACCTTGAAGTACTCTTCCGTACCCATAGCTTTCAGTGCCTGCTGGAGTACAAACATACCAGTAGCTTACTGATTGACTTAACATATTTTGGACAAATAATTTAGCTGCTGTGTATGGGAGAAGGAAGTGACATGTTTTTAGCCACACTTGCCAGTAGAGTGCTCAGTGTGCATACACCATCTACCTAGTTCAGTACTCACTACAGAACTTGGAGGTAGAAGGAAGGAATAGTGTCATACGCCCATAATTCTTCCTATCTGAGGGGCTGAGGCTGGGGGGTAGGGAACTGGGTGCAGCCTGGGCTATATAGTGACCTTACAAAAGGAGCTTGAAGTTCAGCATTATCATTATTATCTTTATTTTTGTAAATTAAGAAACAAATTCAGAAATTTTTCAAAACTGATTTGTAAGATACCATAGGAGAAGTGACAGCTTTAAGCCTTGTCGGCACTCAGAGCCATCTCTCCAGAGAAGTAAGGGTATGCAAGCCAGCAGCACGCTTTCAGAAATGAACCAGTGTACTTGATAGGTTCCACATTTTGATAGTGGAAGAGAGGAGAACAGTTTCAATCAGAGCTGCCACAGGAAAACCAGGAGCTCTGGTGCTTATAACAGTACAGAGAGCAAAGGCTCTGGCTTTGCGTGCATTTCTGAATTTCCATCTAATGCTCCTGCTGTGAGAAGGGTTTCCATGGCTGGTGTTTCAAACCACGCATTTTCAGCAATGATGAACAATACACTTTTGTCAGCCTCAAAGAACGCAAGATCTCCTAAAGAGGACCAAACATAACTAGAAAGCGGTATTACACGGGAGAAATGAAGAATAGAAACACACAGAACATATTGAAGGACCTCAGAGAGAAAAATCCTCGTCCAGGCTGGAATTCTCTTTCAAGAGCTAAACCTGTGTTTGTGTTGCTCACTACTGATTTCTCAGTAGCTACCATAGTGCCTGATGCCCAAAACGAGCTTGGCCAGAGTTTGTGGCATGAATGAACGAGAACATGAATAACTGAGCTCTCGGTATTAAAGTCGGGAAGCAGTTAGCTAGATAAAGAAAGAAAGTCTGGGAGCACAGGCTCCTAGAATAGAGCATAAGGGGTCTCCCTCCCTGGATAAAGAAAATGTAGTACATGTGCATACTGAGAATTATCCAGTCATATACAGGGGTAAAGTACTGTCACTTGTGAGAGCATGGATGCACCTGGAGAATATTATGTTAAGGACAATAAGTCAAGCACAGGAAAACCGGTACCATACGAACCCCTGCATTCGCAGAATCGAAAAGAGTGCACCTTGTAGAAGTTGAGAGTAGGGTAGTGGTTACCAAAGGCCGGGAAAGGTAGAGAGGAAGTGGAGTTAGAGGGGCTTGGCCAACAGGTGCAAAGTTATAGTTAGATGGAAATGATTCCTGGCACTCTGTGCCATAGCAGGGTGAATACAGTGAACAAGAACACATTGTATAGTTTGAAATAGATGGCAGAAAGGACTTTGAAATTAGTTACCAAAACTGATAGAAGCTTAAGGTGACAGACATGCTAATTACCTAATCATTGCACAAAGTATACATGAAACATAACACAGTATTGTATCCCATAAAAATATGCAATTATTATGCGTCAATCAGAAAAAAAGAGTATCATTCCAGGTAGAGGACACTGCAGAAGCAAAGGCACATAGAAAAAAATGAAAAAATCAGATCACTTGAGAAGAGATTATAATTAGCTTTACATTACCGGAGTCTAACACATGCATATGGGACTAAAACAAGACAGATCTGGACAAAAAAGTCCAGGCGCTATTCAGGGGTAGTATTGGAAATAGTAGACAGTGGCACAGTACGAGCCCTGAACCATCAGAACAGGTGCTGCTCTAGGAGGTGTGTGTGCTGTCAAATGCTGCCTTCGTGGATGCCTCCTTGTGGGAGAAAGTCTGAGCACTTGCAGGTGGAGCTGGGTTAGACGGGATCTTGAGCAATTGTGGAGGAATTAGAAAGGGATTGTTTATTCATCTCCAGTAGCCAGAGAGAGGGCAGGACACACACACCAAAAACGAGAGGTGGTGGGAGCTCACAGAAATTCTTTCTTAATTGCTCTCTTTCCTCAGTGAAATACATAGTTTGGTGACTGGTTGAGAATGAGGACACAGGAGAAAGGGCTAAAGGTCTGTTGAGGAACAAAAAAGTGTGAGGTAGCCATGTGAAAAAAAAAGGCAAAGGGAATCAAGCAGGGCATACAGTAGTGTGGCTGGGCAGCACTAAGAACCTATTTAAAACTCATGGCCGCGTGACCAAGGTAAAACCAATCACTACAATTCTGAGGTTCTTTCCTAAGCAATACTAAGCTGCATGAATGCTAGTGTACAGCAGGCAGTGCTGGATTTAAACGAAGTTGTGTTTCTTCTGGCGGGATGAAAAACAAGCTGAACGTGGTGCCACAGGATTTCCTGCGGCGTTTCAGTTACTCTTCATGATGAAGATGACCCGGGTAAATAGAGCATTTCTCATCCTACCTCGTAAATTCATTTCTCACACACACGCCTGGTATCTTGCTCCTCTCCGTCACAACTCTTTTTCTTGGAAATGTTGTCCACGTTAACTGGTTTTTATTTCGTCATTTCCCACTGAATCTTGCCGTGCTTCTTTGGGTGTTCCACCTAGTCTTCTTTGTGAATCCCTTTAAATCTCACTTCCTGCTCTCCGTGTTAGCCCTGCGCTTCCTCACCCACCGGAGGTTTGCGTTGTCATGCACTTACAGATGATTTCCAAATCTCTGTCTCTTTTCTAAGGCACGGTCAGCCTCACCCATCTCTTACTCAGCCTCAATGTTGCTCTCATCTTCCCGTAGCACAAGCTGAAATGTCCTACATAATTTATTTTATCCCAGTATCTCTCTCTTGTTGATTTTACTGTCTACCAGATTGCTCTACTTCGAGTCTAAGGAGCCTTTCTTTTCTTACCCTCATCACATATATCTGACGAATTAATCATCAAGCAACCATCAGTTCTACCATCTTTGTAGTTTTCTGCATTTCCCAAATTACTGGCGGTGAATACACAATCAGAAAGAATCTTAATTAATAAAATATATATTTTAATGTGATCTGTGTCCGTGCTCGTATCGTCTCTACACTCCTGGCAAGCTTAGCACGGTCTGTGTGAACAGCCTGACAGCTTTTGGCTTCTGCCAAAGGGAGTCTGGGGGCAGAGCCATGCATGTGGGATCTGTTTCTCATTGAGTTATCCAAAAAAAAGAATGGAAACTCCACCCACGGACTAGCCTTAGTTACACAACTCAACATTTTCACATAATTATAACTATAAAGTTGGGATCACAAGAAAAAATTCCAAGTAAAACTATGGGTCTTTTACCTCGCAGTGTCAGACTTCTACAGGCACATGGGCAAGAACTCACCTTTCTATTCAGATCTGCCGTGTTTTACAGCTTCTTGCAGCAAGCAAGTTGAGTTGAGTTCTTGGAAAATACTGGGTAGCTGGGGCATATCAAAGAGAATTTAGAGTGGTTTATGCGGTTTAAAAATTCTTGGGGCAAAACTGCCTTCCTGTTGCTTTTGGAAACTGCAGTCTAGAATTGGAAAGGAGATAAACAACAGGAACTCCCTCACCATTTGGTGTGCTTCCCATTTGTATTTAGCTAATTACTTTATGCTAATAAGACAGCTTGTTTTTCTGATTCTCTAGTCTTTTTTTTTTTTGGAGGCTTACTGGAACCGTGTGCAACCATGGGACATACTTGGACAATGGCATCTATCAGCTCACTTTCAGCTCACACACGGTGGAGCCAGGTGCCTTCTGCCGTGCAAGCCAGGGAAAAGGACTTTTTCATCAGCCTCCCTTTGCTCTGTGCTCCACTATGCCCAGAATGAGTGGAATTCATCTGGTGTGCGACATTGAAGTTTCCAAGGTTAGCAGTACTGGAAATTTCAACGTGCTGATTGGTCGTCATGAATTTAAAGTAGGGTCAGTAATCATGTCCAATGTGCTTGGTTCCCAACCCCCAGCATGTATTCATAACATCTGCGAAATCTCTGCATTTTAACCAGGCAGGTCCTAAGTTGTAACCTCTTTCATTTCTCTAAGTCTTCCGCTTGTATCTGTTTACTTTATTTCACCAATTTTCTCCCTTGTCACTGTTTCTTAAATTTTGTGACCCTGAGGTTTAATATATCTTTCTGTTCATTTACTATCATTTTATCAGGATTGAAGGAAGGAGGGGACATGAATCAGTACCATCAGCCACTATTTTTTAACAAGCACCCTTAATTTATTCCTGTGCGTTTGCTACTAAACTTTTAATTTCTTCAAGAACTGAATTGATTAATTTTGTCATGACCATCTTGTACAGTGGCTGGCATTTTCAGTAACTTGTGCCAAGGAAAAAGATGGAAAGAATTTCTCTAAGAGTTCTTTTGCAAAGCCGATTTCTAGAGCAGATTATAAGATGTATATAAAAATTCAGATAGATAATGATTACAGAGCAGATACTGATGCTAGGAATTGTGTCAAATATGCTTTGGGATCTGTAGAAAAGCCAGAATGCATTTTTCTACATTGTGTTGGCAGTGATATGAGGTTTGTCTTTGACTCGTATGTATCCAGGTCTCCAAGGAAAGCTTCGCATTGCCCAAAGGTGGAACATGTTTATGTGGCACCCCCTGCCCTTCCCGAGCCACCTCCTCCAAACCCCCACCAGAGCTGTGTCTTCTCTGAGTTGTTCTCAGGTTGGGGTTGCCTGCCAGCCTGAATTCCTGGCTCAGGCAGTTGAGTAGGAGAGGAGGTGGGTGGTTCCGTAATTTATTTTCGCATGCCTGATTTAAACCATCCCCTTCTCACCAAATGGGAGCTTTCAGCTATTAGAGAAGGCGTGCAGCTCCTTGTCTCTGTACCTTTCATCCTTCAAAGAAATCTTCCACCAGATCAAAAGAGGAAGGCTTCTTCCAGAATTCCAAGCCAGCTGCTTCTGAGAATTTTAAATGTTCCTGAAAAAAAGCATCTGTTCTTTCCATCTGATTTCTATCTTCCCTTTATACTAAATAGCTATTTATTTATGTCTGCTAAGGCCAATAAGTGGAGAATCTATAGTTTGTAAGCCCAAGAACTCTATTCCACACATTCATCATTATCTGGATTTTGCTTGTTCCACAAAGAGTATAAAATAAGACTTTTGATCCCCGTTTTTAACAGGTTGCCAGCCTGACATACTCAGTGTTCACTGCAGCTGTTTTTCTCAGGTTAGTGTGTAGCATTCACACCAGAATTTGGCTTATATATTTTGAGAAACTTAGAGCTTTATGAAGCATTCCTAAAGTGGTGTTTTGAAGCTTCCTCATGCCCCATTTAAAGAGGTTTATAGTTTTCTGAGTTTCACAGCTCAGCCTGGTAGAATCTGTACTGGGATAACTCCCAGGGAGTGGGTCAAAACAAGTGCAGATCCATACATAACACATGTGGGATTGTAATGAGCCTCCTCTCGTTCTACAGCTTCTCTTCATGGCTTCCCATGAAACTTCACAAGCCACAGGCACTACGACTATTATTTTAAAAGTAAGAATAACAGAAGGAAATGTTCAACTTCTTGTAATGAAAGTTGCTCTCGGAATTTAAATCTTTATAAGATACTTCATAATAAAAGTCTGTACTCCATGGCAATAATTCTCACCAAACTAGATAAATTTAAGCTATATCAGCTTATATCCAGTTTGAGAAATTCTAGTACTCATCATCTATAAAGTGAAGGCAGATTAATGCACTGTGGAAAAGAAAACTAGAACAATTACCCCCCCAACTCTAAGATAGAATAGGCAAGAACACATAATTTTAAGAAAATAAACTACAGAAAACAATTTCGAATTGATCCTGTTCAATTTTTATTTTATAGGATAAGTGTATGTTAGGTTTCAATGAAACATTGAAGAATATATATTAAATAATACAAAAATCTCTGCTTAATGATATAGAATATCTTACTGACTATTTGCCCGAGAACCTCCACGTCTCTTCCCCATTTCAGGAAGACTTGGGAATATTTCCCTTAATGCTATGCAGAGTTATTTTGGGACTTGCTGGAAAGAACTACACCTCATCTGTAGTTTAGGGACCTAGAGCTGGGTACAGCAGGAGAGGAAATCTTGCGTTGTCTTCTGCAGGTAACAGATGAACGCAGATGTAGTTATCCGGTTACTGAAGGACCTTGAGGGGTGGGACTCCAAATAGTATGCTCCATTCTTGGTCAGGTCTGAATGTTAGGAAATGTTTCCTTTATAAGAAGGGGCAGATAGGGACAGAGACAGAGACAGAGACAGAGACAGAGTGAGAGTAAATCCCTTCTCTTCCCATTGTTGGGCAAATTCAAGGCTTATTCAAAGCAGATCTCACAGGGTTCTTGGTAAGATGAAAACTTTCCCTCACCGCTATTCCCAGGTCCCCACACTCACTCTCTTTAAGTACTTCTTAAAGTAAATTACTTGTATGTGACTGTTCTTTGAAACTCTGATTTTGGAAGGGCAGAACATGATTACTATGGAGCAAAACACCAAGAGTGTGTCTGTTGAAATCATAGTTAATGCCATGGCTAATGTGTATTACAGGCTTCCTAGCATCAGTAAGTGAGCTGCATTTTTGTGTGTGTGCTACATGTTTTGACTCACTTAGCCCTCCCAGCAAGTCAGTGAGATGGGTGGCATTCTGCCTATGTGGGACAGGAAGAACAAATAATTTTCACAAGAATAAAGTCATTAAGCAGAGGAAGTAGGATTTGAACTCAAGCAGTAGATTCCCCAGTCTACACTTTTCATCACCGTGCTGTGTTGCTTCTGAGCTTATCATATGGTCTAACACTTTGCTGATACGCTTGTTTAAGAATATTTGAAGATATACTTCATGTTTTTCTACAAGTAAAACTAAGTACGGATTTCTACAAAGGCTCCTTACTTGATGTGACTTGCCAAGCAAGTGGACAGGTGTTGAGGGTACAGTACTGAGAAAACAAACCCTCTGGCTCAAGATGCTTAGACAACACTGAGATGGAACAAGAGGGAAGACAAGAAACAGGTTCCAAAGCTGGGACTGCCATTAAAACAGGGGTCTGTGCAAGGGCGACAGAAACACCTAGAGCCAACGGGAGCCAGAGTGTGACCGGCCCTGGCCACTTGCTGCAACGGAAATGGGGTGGGGTGTGACATTATAATCAGGGTTCCCGGGCTGTTTGGGATGTTTTTGGGTGGAAGGACACAGTTGAGTGAAGACTATGGAAAAAGGTAGTTTGGCTTTAAAATAAAATAAAACCACTTTAGGATCTGATACACAACTCTGCAACCTTCTTTCTGTGGTACCAGGAATCAAACTCACAACCTCACACTTGCCAGGCGGGTGCTGTACCCCTGAGCTATATCCCAAACCCCTTGCAACCTTCTTTATTCTATAAGTAAGTTGGTTTTTAACACGTAGGTTTTAGGGAACCACAAGTATAAGATCCTAGATATGTTTTTTGCAGCTGTAAATCTTTCATTCGTCAATGGTGACCTTAAGTCTATCAACCAATGGACATACACTTCTGTTTTTGAAAAGGTCTGCACCATTTTTCTGAACTTTGTGCTACTCCTGAAATTGTACAGGGTTTTGTTTGCTTACGCAGTGGATTGATAACTGGTGGTCAACTAAAAACCCCCAGCTGAACTGAGTAAGCTTGGTGCCGGGTGTGGGAGGCGCACCTGGGATTGTCGCCAGCAGCATAAGAGGCAGAACTGGAGAAGGAGAAGGGGGCTGTTGGGAGATGAGAGGCTGTTGGGAGCTGAGAGAGGCTGTTGGGGACTGAGAGAGGCTGTTGGGAGCTGAGAGAGGCTGTTGGGGGCTGGTAGAAGCTGTAAGGAGCTGTCGGTTGTTTTGGAGAAGCTCATCATGCTGGTTTTCCTGATGAACTTGGCTGTTTTCATCCTCTAAGGAACGTGCGACCTCATTGGCACTGAGGATGGCTTCGGTTCACTTTGGGGGAGCTCTGGTCCTCACTTTGAGCATCATTTCCTGGCTCCAGAGGGGAAGATGGTGCGCTGCTGGTCTCCTGGAGAAGCTTGCTGCGTTGGCTTCCCTGATGAGAACTCGGCCATCTTGATCACTGGAGGAGCTCGGGACCTCACTGTTGCTGAGGACGGTTGTGGTACTTTTCCGGGGAGCACTGGTTCTTCTGAGTGTTGCTTTCTTGCTCCAGTGCAGATCCCTCAGCCTGCTAGCACAGATCCTTCATCCTGGTGGCACAGACTTCCTGGATTCCACCACTGACCTTTGGGCCTTCCCAGTGCAGACCCGTGAAACAGACCTGCATGAGACATTGTTGTGGGCTCTGGGCCTCCAGTTGGATTCATACGAGGCATCATTATGAACTCTACGTACTCAGTTAAGCTCATGCAGGACATTTCCATGGGATCCAGGCCCTCAACTGAAGTCCTTGATTTTAGTGTGTGGACAGATTTCCTGCTCTCTCTTGTATAACATTCTTTGGTTGACTATTATAAACAATATAAAATATGTGGCCTATATTATATTGTTCCCCTTGCAAAATAAGTCCCAAACCATAACAGTTTATTAGAGTTTTTGTAAGGTTCTGTAGGGCTTGTACTGTTTTTGTTTACTTGCTTCTCTTTTGTCAGAATATTCTCTTTCTAACTTCTGAGTTGGAAATCAACCAAAATTTTATGTTTTTCATAATCTTTTTTTCTTTTTTACCTAATGTAGAAGTATGTTATATAATATACCTTATAAATATAACATACATTTAATATATTTAGAAAATATTACATGCTTTCTCAAATATATAAAATTTCATGAAGTTGAGTTCATTTGTTTTCATTTATCAAGATGTTCTTATCTGGATGATTTCCTAAGCATTTTAGTTTTCCCTCCAGTTTTGTGCCATTTATAAAGCCTGTACTCTGTCTGAAAATAGATCCCTGGATTAAATAAGTGCAAGTTCTCTTTTAAGAATAAATGTTGTAGCCAGGAGTAGTGGTGCTTGCCTGTAATTCCAGCACTTGGGAGGCTGAGGCAGGAGGACCATTGTGACTTTCTGGCCAGCCTGGTTACAGAGTGAAGCCCTATCTCAAAACAAAACAAAAAAGAATAAATGTGCCCACATAATTCTGTAGCTTCTTTTAAGCAATAGCACAGAAGTATAATATTGTCTCTTAAAATACATAATAACTGTCTCTATTTTGCACTACATTAGATACAAACCTGAAGTGACTTCTATTTCTTATGTGACAGGAGACTCAGTATTTTGTAGGTTATTTTTGTTTTCTTTTTTTCCTGCTTTCCGCATTTAGTAATTTGAGTAATGTGATTCCAAAGCTGAAATTTCCTTAACTGTTGACATTTTCCACTAGCTTGTATTTGAAACTTTGCTACCCACATCCATTTTTCTAGCAAGAATTTTTAGTTTTAATATTTTATAATTTCATTACTAGTAACATCTATACATGTGCTTAAGTATTCATCTGTTTTAAAACAACATGTAAATTAGAAAATATCATGTTTTTAATATTCTAAGATGTCTATACATATCCCAAGATCATTACAGATTATATGCAGTGCCCAGTTTTTCATCTTTTCTTTCATCAGAGCCACTCATATACTTTGTGTACAATATCAGTTGTCTTTTATTATTAAATTTTACTTTTCAAGTTCAAAAATAATAAAACTTTAGCATTACTAGTCATGAGGATAAGTAAAGTTTCAAAAACTTACAAGCACATACTGTCCTAACTTTACAAAAGAGAAGAAAGACCTCAGAAAAATCAGACCAGTGAGACTGTTTTTCATTCTTGGTAAAAATCCTAAAATAAATTATTAAATAGATGTCTTGATAGCATGAGCAAAGAAAACACTGATTGCTTAAAAACAACATGCGTCTACTGAGCAGTGATGTGCCAAAACCAGTCTAATCTCTTCCCTTCCCGCTGCTGCTAGACCAAGAGAGTCAAGTACTGCTGCAGACATATGCTCTGTGAATTTCAGCAGGGAGTTTAAAAAATTCAGTCCATGCAGATAAGATGGAGAAGAATGAGCTGAATAACAGTAAGGCGCGGCTCCCAATCAGTGATACACAATGTAATGGAGAGACCCAAGCCTTTTTGTAAAGTGCCATTGAGTGCCCATCTCTTCTCAGTAAGAGCAAAGAAAGATAAAGTATGGATAAAAATTAAAAAGATGTAGACTTGCTCAAATGCCAGATAATTTGTCTCTATCTACCAAAATGACAGCACCAAATGGCGTCTAAAGGCCATGATTCCAAAGGCTGACAGAAACAGCTGGAAGATTGAGTCCCAGAAATGAGGCAGCCCCACACAGTCCTGCATGCAGGGGGTGCGTATTTCATCAGTGTGTGAATGGACTGAGTTGACAAGTTTTCTTACTCATATAAGAAAAATAAAGAGAAAGTCTGAAACATTAATAACCTCATAGCAAAGGTACTAGAGGTAAATAGAAGCACTCTGCTTTACATAAAATTTCCATTTATTCTATCTACATAATGTTTTCTGTAAAACTTTCCGTGTAAGAGTGTGTGGGGGGAAGGACGCATGTGTAATTTCTGTAAAGAGTAAATACAGAAACAAACATTGAGTCCGGAATTCAAGGCAAAAGTCAGTTGCTGAGTGCTGCACTCAATCAGGCCTGTTCTTGGTATAGACTTGGATATTATGTTTCTTTAGGAAGGATTCTGCAAGCCAACCACTATTTCTTCACATGTCAAAGTGTAGGAAAAAGTGATGCCTACAAATAGAGATTTGTCACATACTTGCTTGTTATGATACTTACTGGTTTTTACATTGTGGACTTTCTGAGTAACTCCTAGTTATGCATATACTGCTTTCCCAGGTGACTTTCAGTCAATAAAGTGGTGTAACCCTGCCATTTATGAGAAAAAAATAAATTTATTTTAGGATATTTGTTCTTTACTCATAATCACATGCTTCGAAGAGTTGACCCTGGAGGCCTAAGAAGCCTGTCTACTTTCCAACCTGAATCTTAGCAGAAAGCTGCCTGGATTCTGTGGTAAACAGAATTTTGTGGCAAGCCAGAAGTTCTGCAACAACACGACATGCATGGAAAACCCTGAACCCACACACAAAGTCTACAAACAACCTAACAAATTATTCAAATGATTATCAACCAGGCCTATGATCATTTAATAAAAAAACCTGGTTTGAGTGCTTATGTGTATGTTTCTTATTAGTTTGCAATTCCCAGCTTTCTGCAGAGGAAGGTAGCAGTCTGCTGAATGCCAGGATGTGGGAAAAAGTAAACAGTTCTGCTGTTATGCAGTGGAAACCAGCCAGAGAAAGCTGACACCCTGAAAAATACACCCAGCCCTTGCTTCCCTAAGCTGGAAAAGATGACCTCTGGCTTCTCTTTGTGAACTGTAGTTCCAGGGGTGGGGGAGAGTCATAACCACCAGAAAAAATAAGTGACTCACATATGTGTATACATATGAATCTCTTCTCCCCCTCCCAATTTCAGTGGCCTTGTCTCTCTATTCTTTAGTAAATCAGCCGAAATATACTAAGGCTTCTAAGTAAGCTGATCAAGTAAACTCTTCTGAGAGAAAATTTCCTCTTGCATTTCTCTGAATATTTTTCTTACCATAGCTCCTTGTGCACAAGCTACTAGTTCTTGTGTGAGCACCCGAACCCAGCCAGTCAAGGAGTACTTTCCCAGCAGTTTGGACTTGTGAATGTGGAAAGTATATCCATCCTCCTCACAGTTAGAAACTATAAAGTCTGAAACGTGTTTTCATGAATGCAGACAAAACTAACCTAATTGGTAGTGTCACAGAATGAAGTCTCTGTGAGAAGAGAAGCCCAGGCAAGAGGTAGAGAGAGGGAGTAAAGGAGAGAGCAGGGTCTACCTTCATGTACATCTTTGATTCTCATTTTTCCTGTGTCTAGTGACATTCCTGTGATTGTGATTGTTCAACAATTTCTTTTCATTTTATGATCAAAATTAATCACTAGGAAAAGCCAGTACACATTTAAGTGATATCACTGCAGTAAAAATTCATTTAATATCATTAAACTTCCAGTAAGTAAATGTCTTTTGTCTGATTAGATTATTCTGAAAAGCAATATTCACACCCATCTAGTTGAGATGATTTGTCAATATCACCTCTAGATGAGAGGGGCCCCTCTCAGTTATGGAAAGTACCCTTCCTACAAATGCTTCAACTAAGGACACTTTCTCTGGAGACTACATTAAGCTACACCTGGGAGTCTCAGTTCCTCTACTCTTGCTTGCTCTTAACTGGTTGCATATCACTCAACCTGAGAAGAATTGTATTGTGGTCTTACTACTCAAAGTTGAAGAGGTAGGTAGCTGAATTAGATAGAATTTCAATCTAAAAATATCAATCTAAGAGAACAGAAAGGCTTTGTAATACTCTTTTCGCAATACCTTTGTGAGTCAGAGCTAGGAGGCATGGGAAAGGGGCACCACCAGAAATCTGGACAGGGAGGGAATGAATGAAGGTGTGCGCCTAAACACTGACGCTCACACAGCCCTCCCCGCTGTTTCAGGTACACTCTTGTCACAGTAAAGGCCTAATTCCATCTTGAGACTGCAACTTACCACTAGAGCTTATTTATTCCTAAAGACAAAAGTTATAGCGAGTTAGGATCTTCAGTGGGAAATGCATGTCTAAACCACTCAGAAAGTACAGGGTGTTTGCAGGTTTAGTTAAACAGTGTCTTTCCAATTAGGTGGCACAATCAATTATGTGATATGTTGAAAAAATATCAATAATACTAAAGAGCTGAAATTTGTAAGATGTTTATTTTGTAAAGTATAATGGGTGCAGCGAAATCCCTTATATAATTTTTATCTTTACTCTTCTATCCTTTTATTTGAAGGCAAAAATGTAAAGGTTTAACATTTCATTAAAATACAGAAACTGAATATAACCATAGGGAAGTCTAAGGTAAATCTAGAAAAGGTCTCTTATGTGAATTTCATTAATTTTATTTGGTAGAGAAAAATATCTGAGAAACTCTGAGCAAAGCGTGTGTCAAAAGAGGCACCGACCATGGAATAGCAATGTACAAAGATAATCCCACATTTCCAGTGGCAAAAATTTGAACTACATCTAAACATCCAAAGCAGACTATCCTTAAACACACTATGTAGGTGAAAATTTAGGTGGTAATTAAAGTCCATGTCACCAAACACAAATGACATCAGAAGATACTTTGATAATTTTTGATATATGTTGAGTAAAAAGAGGCAGTTTTTATCAACCCAGTTACACAATGAATGTGAAAACATATGAAACACATCAAACTGTTAGCAATGTTGGAAGAGGGGGGTTATGGAAGTCTTTTGCTTTGATCTTTTGACTTTTCTGTGTACCTCATATTTACCCTAGTGAACACATATTAATTCCATAACTGGAGGTTGACGGGGATTTACTTAGAAAATATGAGCTAAGGAGCAGGAGGTGAGAAATGATCAAAGTGAGTGTCGCTGTTTCCCATGACTTCCTCACACCCAGTCAAAGGTGGATGAGTGGCCAAAACGCTGGAGGAGATAAGCTGGAAAAGCAGAATCACTCCATACCTCAACTGGAAATTAGACTTTAACTTTTCATGTTTGTTACTTCTTTCTCATTTATAGAAGAATCACATAAAAATAGGTATTCTATTTCTCAAACCAAACTCAAAAATTATTTTTACTTTCTGACATTTACCCTTTGATATCAATTCCTTTCTGGGGAGAATTGTATTCTGTGTTTCTTTTTTCTCCAAAAATCAAAGCAGTCATTTGAAGCCTGTTCTAGTCAATACTTTGATTAAAATAAAGGTCATCTAAAATGTCAGAAGTGAGCCCTTCATGCCGCTGTGACCTACGTGGGAGTGAGCGGATTTGTCCTCGTCCCCCAACTTCCTGCTCACTCCTCTCCTCCTTTGTTCCCACCGACTCTAATGCCTCCGCTTAGCACGTTAGGGGAGCGGGGTCTGCAGGGGCATTTGATTATCACCTCGCTGCCTGCATTTCTCCCTCAGTACCCTCCTGGTACTGAAGTTCCTCAGTGCACCATATCGTGGACTTCTGCTATCAGATATGGATCTAGAAAGGACTTTGAAACTTCAATCAAAGAAAAAAGTTTTGATTCACAACTCCACTAGTTATAAATTAGGTGACTCTTGGAAAATTTCTTGATCTTTTGATATTCAACTCACTTTCAAAGATGATAGTATTGTTACTTATATCATGAGATATGTCAGACTAGAGTAATATATTAAATAGCTTAGCACAGCTCATGGTAAATTATGTTAACTGGAGCTAAGTCTGACTCCTCCAAGGCAGTCTAGGTGGCAACAACAAGGGCTGGAGAGAGTCTGGGCATCAGAAAGTTTGGTTTTCGAATTCCTCTTCATAATTTATTAATCCTATGAATTTAATATTCTGTGACTATCAGGCTGTTCACGTGTCAACTGGAGACTATGACACTTGCCTCATAAGTGCAGTGTGAGAATTAAGTATATTTAGGAGCCAATGTATGAAAATAAATATCCTAAAATGTGTTTATGAATAATGTTTTATTGTCATTAACTAGCAAATGATCAGAGAAAAAAGCAATACCTGAAGATATCCCAATTGGAGGAAAGAATGAAGAAGATTTTCTAACTTCCCCCGCTTCAGTAAAGCACCTGAAAGAGTTCCTTGCTAACAGAGTGAACACGAGGTGTTTTCTTTCCTTCATCCCCAGAGATGGTAGCAGAAATGGAACTGGCGACCAGGCCCAATTCAAACAAAGATATCTACAGGAATAACAGTGGGAGAGACACAAAATTTGTTTTGGCAAACAGTGGAGATTTCAGATTGTTTTGGTTTTCTTCTCTTGGAGCCAGTCAGCATCTGGCTTTGAGAACTCTGGGTATGGTCACCATATGTCCTACATTTTTCTAGAGCAGTCCCAATTTAAAATAGCAACTCATGTAGCCCCATTAAGAACACATGTACTTGTGAGACCATGAATCCCTATTTGCAATTCAGAAAATAATGGTCAGTGTAACCTCAGAAGTCTGTCTTAGATGGCATAAAAGTAGAGATCATAAGAACATGGAAGTAGGTCATGAACTAAAGAAAAACTGGAACATTTCTTTTTTTCCTCTGTAATATCACTTTCTCCCACAGGAAAGCTTGGCATTTTTTCTCTAAAGAAGCAAAGTAATTGCTTGCCAGTGTGATTTTAACCAATTCAGCTTCTTTGAATAGAGTCAGGCAATCTTCAGGAGATGTCAGCCCACTGAACGAGCAGGAGAAGATAGAGAAATAATACCATGAATAAGTAACATTCAATAATTTATTATTTTGTGTGTGCAGTGTGGCTCAGTGTTGTATGTCCACTAACTCACCTATGCTTGCAACAACCCTTTACGGGGGAATGCTATAATTCTCCCCACTTACTTGTGTGGAAACAGGCACAGAGAGATTAAGTGACTGGCTGACAGTCACGTGGCTGGTGAGTATCAGAGCTGGGACAAGTCTGGCTGGTCCCAGGACTTCTCAGTGGGGTGACTCATCAGATATTTAAGGGCATAGTTTTGAAATAGGATTGAGGGTTAGGCCCAGAATTTCTGGGGTGACTGTAGCTGTGGGAGTATCAAGCAGGCTACTGCTCACAGAAGACCAATTCTCTCTACAAGTTGTTTTTCAGACTGGAAAAATCTTGGAAGCAGAACTCCATTATGTGAAAGTAAATGTATCTGGATGGGATTATTAGAGATGTGCAAACCCAGGGGTGTTTGGGGTTTGGCTACACATTATGTTCTATTTTTCTTAGGTTCTGGGAGGGGCAAAACTCAAAACATGTTTCTGCACAGTAATTATCTACTTTGGTTTCAAATTCATGTGTATTTCTAGAGGAACTTAACCACCCTGAACCTGTTTCTTATTGTAGAGAGTGTCCCTCACATAAATACCCACAGACAGAGCAGGCACACAGGATGCTGCGGAAGTCTGAGAACCCAAACTCAGCCTAGTAAGACCAGGAAAACTGAAACGAAGCACACTGAAGACTCTCAGTTTACTACAGCCTTGCCTGAGTAGCCGGTTAGAGCAAGTTTTTGAACAGGAAAAGGAACAGTGAGAAAAGTTCATGTTGGGTGCCCGCTGGGCAAGCCACGAGCCTGAGGGGACACTGCCCCCATCCTTAAGAATTTTTCACCAGGAAGACGATAAAGACCAGTAAACAGAAAACTACACCACGGTGTGGTAAAAGGGCAGGGATTCATGGAGGCAGAGACAGGGTGCTTAAAGCCAGCTCTGAGTGGTGCTCCAGTTACACGTATCTGTAGGAAACTACTCGGATGCAGTGGCCGCCACGACAGTCACTTACTTACGTATTCTGTTGGTTTGTGGCAGAGGTCAGCTAGGTGGTTCTTTCCTTTCGAAAGGTGCCGATGGATTCACTGAGGGATATGGCTCTGGAGGGCTGACTAGCTGGTAGGATTCACGACGCCTTTGCTGGCTTGTCCGCCCCTTGCTGGGAATAGCTAATCACAAGTCAGGGCTGTTGCAAGTCTCCCCAGGTTCATGAAGAGAGGACTTATGAACAAGGCACGCGTTATGTGTCATAAACATGAGCTGAAATAATAGCAACGGGAATAAAAATGGGGAAAGGGCCCTCAGAGGTAGAGGGCAGGAGGCGGGTGAGAAGGGCAGGGATATAAAAACACAAGCTCTCTGACATACGTGCACCGATGCTCCAAGATGAACATAAGCGTCATGTACCTCAAGCACATACTCATAAAAGAAAAAGGAACAAGAAGTACTTACTGCAGATTTTTAAACAGCAGACTTAATACCCTTCGCTCAATAGAGGGAATAATAAAGAATATATGGCTATGACTCTAAACTGTCACAGACACTTCTGTTTCATAAATTGTCTACATGTATCTGGATGAGTTTATATGATAGTTTATCACATATGAAAAAGTCATTTACTACCTCCCTTTAAAAAAATTTTACCCAATTATAGCATCAGATTCAGTCCTGTGGTCTAGAATCACATCATTAAAATAAGGTCTGGAAGAAAATAACTAACTTTTCCTGCAGTCCCCTTTCTGGGTACAGTTTCTCTCACTCTGAACCCCTGTGAATTAACAGGGCAGCTTTTCTGTCCGTATCTTCCTAAGTACGACAAACGCTCACTTGCACTGGTGGGACGGAATAGGAAAGCTGCGCTCCGCGGTCCTGCTTGGAAGGGAACGGGCTGTAATAGACGGTGCACATCATTCACTGGTTTGTGAGTCCGGAATTCAGTGAGGAGCATGTGGTCTCTGATCATGCCCTCTGATTCTCCTGGCCATTGCCTGTGCTCTTGGTGCTGCCCTCTAGTCATGTTAGTCATGATTGCAACTGAATAATTTTCTCAGTGCTTTTCTTGCTCATAGCAGTTCGGAGCTCTAAATCCTTTAGTTTTTGTACTATTTCTAAATCTTTCGGTTCACACTGATATAAATCTTTTTAAAACTTTGTGTGTTTCTGTCCTAGTCTGTTTTGTGCTGCTATAATATCTGAGACTAGATAATTTTTAAACAAAGCAATTTATTTCTGAAGGTTCTGAATGCTGAGAAGTTTGAGATCAAGATGCCAGAGGTTCTATGCCAGGTAAAAACCTTTCTCTGCTTTAAGATCCTGCCTATGGCTGTGCCCTCACATAGCAGAAAGGGTGGGGCAAAGTAGTACAAATGCTTGGTCTTCACATGCTGGAAAGCTGGGCTGAGCTAGGACTATAGTTCCAAGTGCCTGAACAAGATCTTTCATGATAGAAGCTTCAGAGCAGCCGGGTTTCTTACCTGGAAGTCTAGGACTTCAAAAGTAAGAACTTCAGTAAACAAGGTAAAAGGTTCATGATCTTCTATGATTTAATCTCACAAGTAGTGTCTTGTTTTCTTTTCCTATAAGGTCACAAACTCACTCAGATTTAAGGGAAGATACAAAGAGTGTCAAAGAATTTGCAAACACATTTAAAATGACCACACTGGTATACAGAGAAGACCTTCCACAGGAAGAAGGATCTGAATTGTGATTTGAATGGAATGGGAATTAAGTAAAGGGATGGAGTGGGTAGAGAGGGATGTTCAAGGAAGAGAGAAGGTAAAGCCTGAACCATGAAGGGATTTGAAGACTTTAGTGTGTGACAATGTCATGCAGGGACAAGCAGCAGACAGATGGAAGAGTTACCAGAACTGCTCTTAGATATCAGGACTTTGCTCTGTATAATTTAAAGGCATTCTTGGGCTGTCATTCGTCCATGGCCCTTCCTATATTATGACATGTTGTAAACCAAAATTGAGAGGATTTTTCCATTTGGAAATGATGTCTCCTTCTAGAATAGGCTTTGAATAACTGGAACCTTTAAATTCTTTGCCACACTGGCCATGAGACTTCAGGAACCATGCAAATCTGGGAGATGATCAAGAAGCCACTGTTTGAGGAAAGAGACAGGACATGAGAACTGAGCTGTCCACAGGATGTAAATGAGACATTCTGCAGTGTGGGACAAAAGGGCACAGGGCAGGAGCTTCAGGTCTCCCAATGCCTCAAGGCTCTGGTCTGGAATTCAGGAGCCCAAGAATTTTAAATTTGAATTGGGCCTTCTAGATTCATGAAGTTGTATTTGTCAAGGCATTAAGGTAGAGTATATTTTAAGAACAGTTTGATAGCTTGATTTATAAGCCGATAAACGGTATTTGGTTTCCATTTGTACTAGTATCTTGGGAAATTCAAGAAGTCAGAAAACTGTGTACACCAAGCTAAGGAGTTTATATTATACCCTGAGGGTAATGTGGACTTATTAAAGGATCTTAGTCAAATGCTAAGTCACATATATTTACTGGGCATTTTTTATGAGCCTGGCACATTGTAGACACATAGTAAATATACTTGAATGAATTAACATTTGAATTTTATGAACATAGCTAAAGCAATATGATGAATGTTTTGGAGAACAGCAAGACTAGAAGTGCATGAGATGAATCAGAAAGTTCTAGAAGAAATTCAGAAAAGGGGTGCTGGTGGTCTGATTCAGTTGCAGGTAGTGAGATGGAAAGAATTGGAAAGAAAAGAAACATACATGTCTATTCTTCTGTTTGTCATACTATGTTACAATATTTGTAAGTCCATCTCTTAACCCAACTGCGGCATCCTTGGCAGCAAGTCATAACTTCCTCATCTCTTTATTTGCAATGCCTATGGCAGGCATACACTTAAGTAAATGTTTACTGAATTAATGTATAAAAGCATTATAACTTGTAATTCTCAGAACAGCTTTATGAGATGTCTCTATTTGGTTAAAGAAACTAAGTCTTAGAAAGATTAATAGCTTAGATTAAAATCTGAGTGTATTTACTTGGTCCATGCAACCCAAAGTCAGCTGGCACCTACCTACATCTTCAGCATGGACCATTCAACATTTCCTCTTATTCGTTACTTCAGCTGGACTGGCTTTGCTCTTTTTTATCCAGTGGTCAAGAGATTTCCCCCACACTTGGCATAATCCCTGCTTTTTCCCTTCACTTTCCCCTGGCACTACTCACTTTCATCATCTCAGCTCAGATGTCCCCTTTTCCAAGGGGTTTCCCTACTCAGCCTTAAACAGATCCTTCTAAATGAGAGTCAGAGTAGATCACGCTCCCTCATGTCACCTTATTTTACTTTCTCCATAGCTGTTACACTGTCTGAAATTATCTAGCTATGATCTATGCCTGCATGTGTTAGGAACTTTTCTTTCCATCAGAAAGTAAGCTCCTTGAGGGCAGAGCTTTACCTGTACCCCCAGCAACTGAAACACCACCTAACCCATTACCAACACTCAATAAATATTCATTAAATGGATAAATGGATGAAAACATGAATGTGTGAGTGATCTCAGCAACTTCTCAGTTGTGGAATCAAATTCCAGCACAGCACTGCCTGCCAGCAAAGCCCTGCATTTGCTGCCATGTCTCAGAGCAGCCTCATGAAATCCCACAATCATGGGGTCATCGGTCTTGTTTGCTGCTAAACTCCAGATCTCAGTCAGTGCCTGGCACAGAACAGTTGCTTAATAAACATTTGTTAGATGAGTTAATTAACAGAACTGCCTTTAAGAACCTGTGTCATTACTTTATAATGACTCGGTAAACCAAACTGCTGTTACAATGGCTAGGACACCAGGAGTAAATAAAATTTTGTCACTGTTGTCAAAATACACAAGACCATAATTATTCCAAATGCCACAAGTCTACCAAGCCACATTGTAACGAGGCTCTAGAAGCTTGTAGAGCTCTAGATTCAAGAAAGTGTTAGGGGAAGAATGGGCTGAGCTAGTGGCTCTGTTAGGTGGGTTGTGAGGAAGTGGTGTGGTATGAAGTGTGGCGTTGGGTGTGCAGGTGAAGTACAGTGAGTGGAAAAGTGGTTGTGGTCTGGGATTTTGGATGAAAATGGTAGAGTGGATGCTGGAAAGTATTTACAGAATCACAGAGAATGTCAACACAAGGTGGCAGATACTAGAGTGTATCTGTTAGTTTAGTGAGAGTCAGATAAGAATTGGACAATATAGGAAGTGGAATTGAATAATAGAGCAAAGTCCACAAATTCTTTGGAGCTGTTTAACAGCAGTGTGTGTGTGTGTGTGTGTGTGTGTGTGTGTGTGCGTGCGCACGCGCGCGCACGCGCACGCGCTTATGGTGTTTAACTCTACCGGAGAAAAATGGTTCCTAAAATAAGATTATTCATTTCTTACCTTTCTCATGGTATGAAGAACCTCAAAGACCAAGTCTATTATGGAAATTACTATAATGCAATGCTCAAGATAAAGTATAATGTAGTTCTTTTTTAAAACATTTTTAAGAGAGTAGTAAAATAAAAAAGAACAATGGAAACATATCAACATCACAGACATAAAACAAAGCAAGAACATTAAAAATGATACAGGGTTTCAAAACAAAATTATAGGAATTAACAGTGGTTATTATATTACCTACTGTTATCTTCAACTATGTTGCTCAGATCACCAGATGTGAGAATAGAAGATGGTTCACACCATTAAAGAGAGTAAAAAATGATTATTAAATAAAACATTAGAGATAATACAGAGTTTCACTGGACAAGATGGTAGGACTTCACCAATGGTTGTTCCATTGCATATTGTTGTCTTCAAATCAGTTGCTCAGATTACCAGATATAAACATGCAAAATTGGTCAAAATATACCAAATTTTAAGCCTTAACTATTCCTTTCAATAAACCACCAGACATCACAGTACAGTTATCCCAGGTATCCTTCCATGAACACACACACACACACACACACACACACACACACAGCCTTCCTTCTTTCTTTGTTCTCCTTTCCCTCATCCCAGTTGCTCCTTCTTTGAGCAGTTTCTTTCACTTTTATATCCTCTATTGTACGTTTGAGTTTTACTTACTCTTTAAAATGAATTTTTTCTTTCATTTTCATAAGCTCTTGACAACAATAACATTTCTAATCTATCTTAATCATCTTAGGAGCATTAAGCACCACATTTTTTCTCCCGCTCTGGCTCTTTGCTTTCCCCAGACCCTCTCATAACCTCTTTGTCTGGAATGTGACCCAGAAGCCCTCCAGTATACAACCTGTCATACTGTGCTGGGGCTTGGGTGAGGGGCACAGGTGTTGGGAGAAGATGCCTAGACAAGCCTTGCTCTGGAGCTACTCGGCCCTGGGCCAGTCACTTACGCTCGGGAATGCCTTCTTGTACAGTACTGCACGTCGAGGTTGGCATTGTTTACAGCTTGCCTCCTCGTAATTGAAGGATTACAAACAGAAGCACACTTCTATCAAGAATAATTTTTCAATATTATTTGGGCATGGGGATAATATTGTAAAGGTCCAAAAGTAAAATTAAGAGCAGAAACAGGAAGATATGACTGATTAAAATCATTAAAGTGATAGAGTTATGTACGACTGATACTCGAGGGAAGGAAACATGTAAAGAAAGTTGAGTAGATAAAGACAGAAAGAATTTTGGCATAATTTTTAACTGAAACTTTTGACAATGTGTTACATCACAGACTTTCCTGATAACTACAATTATCCAGGAAAATGATGCATTTCATGCCACCAGGCCTCTCTTGATTGTTAATTTTTTGTAACTCTCTATGTCAGCCTCTTAACTAGGTAACTCACTTTTCAAATGGGATTAGCATTAGTGCAAATTTTGTGACTTCTTTTTACAGCCTTCTGCTTGTGTCTAGATCACTGGCCTTTCTAAGTCACACTATAACTTATGCTTTCTCATCATAGTCCCTTGCAATGTGACCTCCCATTTATCCAATTATTTTCTGGGATTCCTAGTAAAGTTAAGTTCTTCAGAATCAGACACTGTATTATTGTGTCCTTGGTATATGCCTTGGTGCACGACATTAGCTGGGGGCACATAGATAGGCCAACAAACAGATGAGCAGATGGAGGTATTTGAACAAACCTATCTGAAATAAAGGCACTGTAAGTCGGTGTAGCCAACAAAGCTGGACGAAGTCTCCAGACACAGGGCAAAAATGGAGGCAGAGCCTTCCCTGGGCACGCGGCGGAGGCGGTGTGGGGTTGTACCCATGACTTTCCCGTGAACTTTCACAGGAGATTAGCTCTTGTTTCTCAGAGCACTGAGTAAGCAGAAAGAAAAGAGGTTTGTAACCAACTCCAAAGAAAAGTCTGTTTGTTCTCAAGACACTGAGCATGTTGTTCAACCCAGTGAGTTCATCCCCGCATTTTCTTGAACACTGCAAGGGTCAGAATGGCATTGGGGTGACAACCACTGGGTTCACGTCACACCCATTCCGGCTGCCCCGGGGCAATATTAACTTGGATAGTTGCTTTACATTCCTTCCCTTTGCTAAAAAAGAAAAGGAAGAAGAAAATACTCAGAAGAGCGTATATGTGCATCTCGATTACTGGTGCACACCCCCCTACTGTGTGTGTGTGTGTGTGTGTGTGTGTGTGTGTGTGTTTGCTGCCGTCACATCTTTGGGCAGAAATAACACCTTCCTGTCCTCATTCTCAGTACCAACTCTTCTTCCTTAATTTGCATTAGTGTACAAGGGTGGTGCTGCTGGCAGAGATAACGGGTCCAGCTTGAAAACAGAGAGTCCTCCAGCCCTATCCCACAGCTCAGCTCCCATAATTCCATAAGAAAACGGAGAAAACAACAGAAATGAGAAATTTAGGTACCAAGCAGTCAGGAATCCTAATCCTTGATTCAATCTGATTGCTGCTAAGTGTCAAAGTTTTATAAGTGATTTAAGGTTAGATGCCAGTTATGGGCAGTGCTTATCCTAATAAGACCCAGCACAGCATATGACTAATTAGATGAGGAAAAAACTCTCCTTTAAAAGTCATGTGTGAAAGATTACTGGCCAAAGATTAATATTCCCATATTATTTATAGAAGCTAAAATTGGCAACAATCTTGAATATTCACACTAAGGAGTTGGTTCTATAGATATATAGATATACCACATGTGGAATACACCCAGAGGAAAATATGTGTCATTTAAAAATTATGAATTGGAAATATTTAATGATATAGGAAAATTCTCAATATATTACATTAAAAGAAGACAAATTTAGAGAAAATGTATAAATATTTGCAAAAGAAATAGGTGTTTAGAGGTAACTTTTTCTATGAGATTTTTAAATTATTTAAAATTTTTTTCAACAATAAATATGTCCTACCTGTATAACCATGAAATAATATTATTTAAACTAAATTACTTCTGACTATGGTAATTCATATGAAAAAGAACATAGGCTTGTAGTTATTAAGAAACCAAGTAAATAAAATAAATCAACAAGAATTTACTATGGGAAACTGAAAGATGGGTTAAATATGATTTGTAAAAATTTCCACGACAAGAATACTAAGCTGAGCCTCTCTTCAAGTGGGAGAGTGTATCTGTGGGTGCCCCTCTGGGGTTGGGGTATGATGTGCTAGGGTAAGTAAGGGTCCATGCACCATGGCACACAGCAGGGTAACACGTGGGCGCTTGCATCTTAGGGCCATCTCCAGGACGACCACGAGGGCTTCTGGTTTCCTCAGGCCCTTCAGACATTGAGAAGTGCATGGAAAGCATGTATCACTTGGTTTAGGGTGAGAGTATTAGATCCAGACTCAGAATCCTGGGACTTCAACCAGCATTTTGTCAGCCACTCAGTGCCTTAACAAGATTACTAAATTCCTTGAGTTCCAACTGCCTCATCTATAAATTGAGCCTGATAATAATTACTTTAGCATGTGGTCATGAGGTTCTGTTCATTTAATCAAAAACTTTTCATCAAGCATCTATTTTGTACTGTGATAACCACTCAGGATCTACCAGTGCAGTCCCTGTCCTGACAGAGTTGACATAGTTGACAGTCTAGTGGGAGGCATGGGCAGATATACAGGCAATTGCCAGGGTGTGGCAGTTGTGTGAGGGGACGTGTGCACCACTGAGGAAGTATACAAGAATGCTGGCAATTGGGAAGGAGCACTGATGTCTAAAGTAAAATAAGCAGGAAATTTCTAGATGAAGGTGAGGAGAACACGGTCCCAGAACACTGAAAAAGTATTTCCTAGGGTCTGATAATAACAAGGGAAAAATACAGACCAGTTTGATAGAAATTTGGTAGTTTAAAAGTCATTGAGTGCATTTACCCAAAATATACCTCTCTGTGCAGCCCGAATGTAATAACCATTTGTCTTTAGATATAACATCAACAAAAGTTTAACTGATGACTTAAATAAAAATTTTACTCATCAAAATTTGGTGATACCCAGGAATTAGTTGAAAAATCCCATTAATACACTGGATAACATACCCAAAAATATGATTGTATTTCAGATTCTAAGGCAAAGGCTAGAATTGCTTTAAAGTTTCTCACATCAGTTTTCCTTTTGTTGCGCCCAACTCCCCACAGTCAAGTAAATGCAAGCCATGCCCATCTTTTGGTCCGGATACAGCCGCACAGATGGAAACATAGGGAACCCACGGCATGAGGCCCACGTGAAGGGGCTTTGAATCACAGAGCGTGGCCCAAGGCCACAGTGAGTTGTGATAATGGGGTGAGCAACTCACAGCCTCATTCTGTTTGGGGGTTCTGGGGTTGTGCATGGGTATTTTGTTTGTATCTGAGCACCAGGCTTTAAGACAGAGGATGAGAGTTTGGCACCTGTTCACAGGACGGGAACAAGACCTTAGACATTTAAGTACAGTGGCAGAAGCACGGAAGCAATTTATGTGAAGACGACTGACATGAGAATACATGGGAACTATCTTCAGATACAAAAATAACAGCTCCCTGTACATATTTATTTGTTGTGGCTTCAAGAAAAACACACATTGGATTGGATTTTCAGCTCAGTTAAAAGGATTATTTTATAATGATGATAGCCAGCTAGCCAGAGTCAGAATAAGTTACCTCAGAAGGGAGGAATTCCCTATTACTGTGTGAGCTGATATTGCTGACCTCTTATAGAACAGTATCTTAGCTCTTAGATGAAACTTTAGTATCTTAAGTGGTACGTTAGGAAAGATTTAAATATTAAGTGGATAATTAGACTATAAAACTTTAAATCCCCTCCCCAATCAAAGACACTATGTGCCTAGTTTGTTCTGATAAAATAATTACAACATAACTATCATCATAAACAACAACTACAGAACCAAAATCCATTCTTACTCCCTGTGGAGATACGCTGTCCAACGCAGCAGTCAGCAGCCACCTGTGCCCACGGAGCACTTGTAATGTAGCTGATCTAGTTTGCGATGTGCTGTAGATATAAATACAGACCAGACTTAATAATTATAGAGATTATATGTTGAAATAATATTTTGGTGTACTGGGATAAATGAAGTATACTATTAAAATTAGTTTTACTTGCTCATTTTCATTTTTTAATGAAACTTTTAGAAGCATTAAGATTACATGTGTGGTTGTCCAGAAATGAGTCCATCTTTCTCAGCTTGACCCACACTTCCAAAACACACACAGTCTTGGGACAAAGCCCTCATGGCGTCTCCACACTCACTGGGGCTGGCTGTGGGCCTCCAGGAAAGCAGGCCAGGGAACCCAGTAGCCAGGGCCTTGCACCAAACCCTACTATAAACCATGGCCGGGAACATGCTGTGCTGAACTCAGAAACAAGCCCAAGTAGATCAAAAGGTTTTAATTTATGAAAACACTAAGCTGAAATACAACCAAGGAATGTCTTCACATTGGAATTGAATCCACCTACATAGTTCCTAAAACTAATGAACAACCATATCACACATGGCCAACATTAATTGGATTCGGGTTTTTGCCTATAACCAAGAGAAAAATGTTTACCAACCCTGTGTATTTTGGCTTCTGGTGCAGATACTGCTTTCATAGCGAAGTGAGCAGACTCAGCACTCTTTCCTCTGAGCAAGTAGAAATGGGTGTAGTCCGTTCTCCAGTAGGAGGAGCTACCACACACACCGAGACAACCTGACAGACGAAGTGGCCTTTTCACACCCTGTCTGGCCTCGAAGTGAAAGATCTCAAGGTTAAAGCACACAACGCTGGAGTCACAAGGACCTGCCTCTGAGTTACTGCTCTTCCTGCTGACTGCTTGTCTAACCCTACACAAGTTAGTAATTCTCCTAAAACCTCAATCTCCTTAACTAGAAAGTACACAAAATGCCACCCGACTCATACCGTAACACAGTTGCTGGGAAGGCCTGGTGGTTGTGTGTGTGCACACACGTGGCACTCACTAGCACGTAGCACTAGCATTCTCACCAGCACCCCCAGTTAGGCTGAGCTTCCTACAGGCAGGACTGTGCCCTCACTCAATCATCGCTCAGCGCCCATGTGCCAGTGCCGTCCTGCATTCTGGGGATACGGAAAGGGCAAGCTCTGAAATTCCTGCTGCTGCGCTCTCTGGGAAACCGCGCATAAGCTAGTGTGCAAGTAAACATGTAATTTCGGCAGTGCTGAGGGCTAAGAAGGAAGGCAGAGGAGGATGAGGGAATAGAGGCCGGTGCCAGCACAGAGGATGGAGAGGGATGTTATTTTCAGTGAGATGTCAGGGTGGCTTCTCTGAGCAGAGATTTGACTGAGTGAGGGAAGCAGCTGGGGAAGGTCTGAAGGGAGCAAGTTCCAGGAAAAGGAAGCTGCAAGTATGTAGGGAGGGTGAGCTTAGTCCTGTGAAGAACAACAGAAAAGTACAGTCATTGAAAAAAAGTTTGTGAGAAGGGAGATGGATCAAACTGTTGGCTTTGGCAGGAAGAAAATGACTGCTGACCTTGATCTGGGCATTTCAGCCGCGTTTGGAGATACGAATGTGGGTGCGATGGATTAAAGGGAATAGAGCAGACTAAGACTTAGAGATAGATACACTGTTTTTGAAGAGCTTTAAAATAAGCAGGAACAGAGAAATGGGTCAACACTACACTGGGAGGTAATGAAGTGAGCTCTACGTTAATGAGAATGATTCTGCAAAACAGGAGAAACTGTCAGAGCATGAAAGAGAGGAACTGACCTTCCGGGCACCTGCAGAAGCCTAATCCTCGGGTGTATGAAAGAGAGAGGACCCTGAGCACGGTTGCTGGCAGCAGCAGGAACTGCTTATCTAACAGGAAAATGAACAAAACAGGTGGCCCCAAGTGTCGCTGGCTCATCGTCTCAGCGGGGAATAGCCGGGAGACGTCGGTGGCTTCCACTTTCAGAATCTAAGGAGGGTGAGCAGGGAAGCTGCGAGGGAGGTCACGGCTACCACCTTACTTCCTGCACAGGAAGCAGAGCCTGTGCAAATGTTGTCAGAAATCTTTGTTGACTAATGAAAAACGTTTCAGCTACATGAGCCATGGGAGGAGAAAATACCCGCGTCTCTTAGCATTTTGATCCCATCTCTTCTGTCTTCTTATTCTGTCTTATATCTGGTCAGACTTGCTCCTGCTCTCAACATTTCAGTTTGGATCAACAAACACTGATGAAGTGCTTGCTGTGGAACAAACCTGGGCAAGGGCACCCAGTGGATTGAACTGGTAGCTGTAGGCATTGCTCTGAGGAGGTCATCCTCTTGTCTAGCTATCAGAAAAGTGAACAGCAGATTACATTCCTGAGGATAGGAGCTTTCATGCGAGTCTGGTATGAGCCATTTGAGTGTCATGAAAGAGTATCCTTGACCTGAGTCTCTGTGCTCCCGAAAGTTCTCTCCAGGCATATTAGTTATCTTTCACTTCTAATGCTCTTCGCAGAACCCACTTCTCCAATTAGAAATGACCTTCACTGCACTCTCTTTTCAAAGGACACATAATGGTGTCTCCGCCAGCTTCCGAGTCAAGTGTTTCCCTCAGGAAAGGTCTCACTGGTATCAGCAATTTGATTCCAGGACAGAACTGTGGATAAAGGAGAGTTCAGGTTCCCACTGGGCTTTCTTCTCCCTGCAGCCAACCTCAGGAGAGTGCACGGACTGGGGGTGGGGCAGGGTTAGAACAGAAGATGGAGGGACCGGGGTCGGGATCCTATCCAGATTCCTCTTGTGCAGCTCTGTGGGGCTCTGCTGAGTGTTCAAGTTTCACTTCGGATGCCTGAATCAAGCAAAGAACTAGAGCTGCTGCCCCATGGGAGGCTGCGGGCAAAGCAAACACGCTGTCTGGCACATTCAGTCGAGGGGGAACAAGGGCGGGGGTTGTAGGGCTGGTTTTCAGGACAAACTGCCAGCTCCGGCGAGTAAAACAACAGCCCAGAGCTTTGCAGTCTTCAAGCACAGAAAGCAGCAGAAAAGGCTCCGGTTTGTGTTTTTTCTCAAATACAACAAATATTTGCTATATTCCCTTATGGCTATAATTTTTAAAACATCTCATGGAAAGGTCCACGGAGACCAAGGCAAAGCCGTCCACAACAGCCCGACTGTGGCCCTACCCACCTCTTGCCCCACGGGAAAAAGACAGTTTTGCCTAAATATGTTAAGGAGACCTTTTATTTCCTCCTCTTGGCTTTTTCTTCTTCTCTCATGCCTTCTCCTACCTGACAAAGGAGCTGCCTCAGAGGGAGCTCACAGGCTCAATATGTTAAGAATAAAAACAATATGAAGACATTTTCTGGGTCCAGTTCATTTGAGATTAGAATAAACGTGTAGACATCCGGTGCGCTGGCTGCACTATCACAGATTTACCGGCATAACAGCCCAGGCCGGGGCCGCGGCTGAGCTCATGCAGTAATTCCTTTACCTTCGCAAGAGTGGAGCCAACAACAAGATGCAAGTCCAGATCGTTTCACTGAGTAATCTGGGGGTGTGGGGCTAGGGATAGAGCTCAGTGGAGTAAGCGCCTGCCTGGCTAGCGCAACGTCCTGAGTTCGATCCCCAGTACCGCAAAAAGAAAAAGAAAAAAAAAAAAAAGAATCAGATACTTAATTGAGAGGAGATTGAGTGAATCAGATTTAGAAAAGATTAGTAGAACAAATAGTCAAGAAAATTTGCTACAATATTTGAAAAGTAATCTGGGAGTGTGAGGAGGAACAACCCCTTCTTTAAAGTTACCCCAAACTTTCTTCTCACCCACGGGCATAGCACAGGAATTTCCCACCAATTTCCAACACATTTCAGACCCAAACATACTTTAAATGTTGGAAATACGATTGAACTGTCCAACGGTCATGGAAACAAGCATATAAATTGTAAAATGCCACTTCTGTCTTTTTTTAAACAATATAAAGATGACAAATTTATCACCCAGACAGAAGGTAAAAACCATTATTTCTATAACATCCAAGAGCTCTATGGTTTCCTGATATTCTGGACCCTCTAAATATGTAAGAATCTCTATCTAGAAATACTAATTCCTGCCAAAGCTACGTGTCTCTGAGATTTAACTACCAAATAATAAGAAAGCAAAGTGAAGATCACATCTTTTTCATATTCTTTTCCCCAAGAACCTTTGGTTTTTCTGACATTTGTGACATTGTCAGTGATACTTCTCATATTCACTTTCAGCTTGAATAAGGGCACTTGTTTTCCTGAGCCATCTTCTTGTCTGCTACCTCCTGGCTTGGAGAGGTGGAAAGGACTGATGGCAGGAAACATTCAGAACTTGGAAATTGAAGCTCAGGTACCTGGCATATTAGAGGTATTCCATAAATCACTGTTGAGCAAGGGAATGTAGGGAGGCATTAACTGACCATTCTTGATATTTCAAGATAATGGTTACCTAAAATCATATGATATTCACTTTCCTTCAGATAGGGTAGACATTAAAATAAAAATAACATAAAAGTAGATTTGTAAGTAGCATTCTTAGATGCTAGCTCCATTCCAGGCAATGAAGAGCAGCCTGTAAGGGATAGGAGATGACATAGGGCCATCCCACACATCTCCTTTGGTCTTCTTGTAGGAATTTCAACATATACACAAACATGGACTTCTTTAGTGTGCTCAATTTTCTGTCCTTAGGGAGACTTCAGAGATCTGGTGGGAATCAGACCTTGTCAGAAGAATTAAGTTTCCAATAAGGACCTCATTCTGAGAGCTTGTAACCATGGGCTTCTCTTCCATAGCTGCATGATCTTCCCAAGTGTAGTACAGCTTTCACCCACTGATACAGTGCAGTGTTGGATAGACTGATCAAGTCTCTGTCCCTAAACTCTTCCTTTCAGAAGAGATGGGAGGCTTTATTACCTACCTACCTTTACCTCCAGCTCTTTAAAATACTGGTTTACATCTCTGGAACATCCAATCTCTCTGTAGAAGGACATGCAGATCATTTTCCCCAACCATTTGATAAAGGCTCCTTGCCCAGTTCCTGCACTGTTTATGAAAGAGAAAGGTATCAGGTGTGCAGCTTGGCAGGATTGAGAACGCATCTGTTGGAGGTACTTGGAGTGTCAGTTGTGATTTTGCTACTCAGACTTGGTTTAATCTGTGCACAGTTACTGTGCCTTGACTTTAGATAGTTTAGCTATCTGTATTGGAGAACATAAGATGCCAAGAGAAAAGCAGCTCTCAGCTTTCAGCCACAAGCTGCGAGGGCTCTCCTCCAGAGCAAGCCCCGGGGCTGATCAGGGAGTCCTTCTGAGGACGAAAGGGTGAAATGGGAGTAGCTGGTGACTGGAAAAGCAGGCTGCACCAGAGTGCCTGGGTTGCAAGAGGGTTCCTGTATCTGCTCTGCTGAACGGCTCACGAAACAGTTTTATAATTTTCGGTCACTTCTTGTGCTGCGCTCCCTACTCTCTCTCAAGACTGCCTTCGGCACGTGTCCCTAAACTTCTCAGATGCTATGACTGTTTGTTAAAAACAGAGTCCTCTTTGCTCCGGTTTAAAATTCCTAGCCGTAACTGATTTGCTCTCTCTTGCCCACACCACCTGCCCTGGCTGGATTTAAAGCATCCTATCTGGAAAGAAGCCTCCTCTTCCTTGTCTCTCCCTGCCCCAGCTCCCCCCACAGCGAGGGGCACATTTCTGACCCTGGGTGCCTGCCCTACTTCTCTGACCAGGGCCGAATTTCTGTTGTGCCAGGCTGGCTGTGAGAGCAGGGCAGGCAGGGCCCACGGGGCTGGTCCTCACCTCATGGAAGGGTTCTTGGGCTAAACTGTCTGGTTTTTATGTGGCACAGACATTCACACTTGCCTCCAAAGATTTGTACATGAACTTCTGCCTGGAAGGTTCTTCTTATCCCCAGTTTCCCTCACAATCCAGGCCCATACGTGTTCCTAATCAGGGCCACAGAGCCCGAAATGACCTCTCAGCACAGTACTGGGATTGGTAGATCTGGGGTAAAGTGCCTAAGAGTATCAGCACCGGAATCCCAGTGGAGATCTGCCCCAGCTCCTCTCCTTACTTAACAACTCTTTTTTCCAATTTATAAATCAAGGATAACAATACATACTTCATAAAGTTATACTGAAAAGAGCCACAGGGGTCTATCGAATTGTACGCTTTACTGAATCAAACTCCTTCATAGGATAGTTGTAAGAACTAAAGGTACATCTGTAAGGACTGTATCTTGAACAACACCTGAAACAAAGCAAGCATTCAAAACACACTAGTCATGTTATTAAAACGCAAGGAAGGGTGTAGCTTGATGCATAGTATCTAATAGCTGTAACTGTGGAGCTAAGGAGCAGCTTCAGGCAGGAGAGCCTCACAGTAAGTTTGGTGTTGACATAGGGCACCTCTCCTCATCATTTCTTGTTTGGTGTGGTTTGGTTTGGGGTTTTGGGGGCATTTTTTTGTACCGAGAATGCGACTCAGGACCTCGTGGTGGCCTGGCAGGCGCTTGTGTTGCTGATCTGTATCCCTGCCTCTCTTTATTATTTCTGAGTTTTAAACACTCCTTGCCTCTTTGGATTTTTCCACTTTCTGTGGGCTGCCTGCGCACTCAGGAGCCTGTACAAGCCCAGGCAGTTCTCCCTCTGCCTCTGGAGCCAACACCATCCACCTCCAGCTGAGTTTCTCCCCTCAAAAACACCCCACTGTTAGCCTCTAGGTCCTAGAGGGTAGAGCTCTGTGCAAAGCTGTTTATGCTGTAGTCAGACTCCAAATGCTTCTGCTCAGCAGTTTTCCTCACTCTGTGACGCTCAGAACCAGTCAGTCACCCCCATGTGGACTCAGACATGTGTCTTAGACAACTGATTGTTCAGCAGCCAGCCTTGTACTTGGAGATGTTTTTCCAGTGTGAATATAAACTAATACCTTCGTACCCACGCTTTCACATTCAGATTCCCTTGTGACCAAGAGGTATAATAGCCTCTTCATGGTCTGAACCATGCCCACCAGTTCTTTCTTATCTCCCCTGAGCCCCAGTCAAAACAAATTACAGACACCACAAGCCCTGTACTCACTATCCCTCCAGGCTTTACAGACGCTTCTCCACCCTCGGGTGGAAGCCTTCCTCCTGGCTGCCATTACTTCTTCCCCTGATGGACTTCTGCTCATTTTTCAGAACTCACCCTACCTGGAGTGAAGGGTGAAACTTCACCCTACCTGGGACCTGTTCGGGTCTTATCTATTTTTCCCCATTGGGCACGCTACCCGTTTTTGGTTCTTCCCTACCTAAGGCTGACATCCTGTATCGTGTTTAACTTATATTTTGACTTCTCCAAAAGATGGTGAATTCTTCGGAGACAAACATTTCACATTATATAGCTATGTATCCCTAACACAGGGTCCATATAGCAACACACTAAAAAAAGTTGGCACTAGACAAATAATTGAACCCTAAGTAAATGTTCCAAATGGCTATATAGGGTAGCTCTGTTGATTAATAGATCAAAGAATAAAAACACATAAAAATATAAAGAGAAACTGTTACTACCGTGGGTCTAGTTAATGGGTTCTTGATACACGATACAAATAGAACAAGCTCTACAGCCATGGAGAAGGCTCTCTGAGGGGGACACATCTAGGGAGAAGTCCTTGTGCTAATCAAAAACTTCCTCCAGAAGTTGACATTTTGAACATCACCATCCAAACTGTTAGGGGAGGTCATTAAAATGACCAATATACAACAATCTGTTTTCAATACTACACTCATGTCAGAATGACAGATTCATGCAGAAGTAATGATAGAACCCTTAGCCCTGTGTTCAGACGTAGCCGGGCAGCATCAGGCACGTCTGTATATGAATGCTGTTTATCTCTTGCTGAAGTCCCTTCGTAAGAAATGTCCCATGTTCTTGTGCTTTTGGTTCACAAGAACCTTCTGATGATGCATCTCTATCTACCTCATCCTTACTGAAATGGGTACACTTAGCTCTGCTATCGCTGAGATGCTTTCTGAAAAGGGACTTTTCCTTCCCACGATTGCAGCAAAATCATTTCATAGGAAAATCACTTTGCATATACAATGCTATAAAATAAGTATTTCATGATGTCTATTTTCATAGATACAGAAACTGAGGTTCACAAAAGAAAAATCCACAGTGGTGATTTCTTGTAATCCCAGTACTCTGAGAAGCTGAGGCAGGAGGATCATAAACTCAAACCTAGCCCAGGCAACTTAGCAAGATTCTGCCTCAAAAATTTAAATTTAAATTTAAATGCAAATGTAAAAAGGGGCTGGAGATAATAGTTCAGTATGAAGGTCCTGAGCTTAATCCTCAGTACAAGGGGGGGGGGTGTCAGAGAGAAGGAAGGTAGGAAGAGAGAGAAAGAGAAAGAAAGAAAGGAAGGAAAAGAAAGAAAGAAAGAAAGAAAGAAAGAAAGAAAGAAAGAAAGAAGGAAGGAAGGAAGGAAGGAAGGAAGGAAGGAAGGAAGGAAGGAAGGAAGGAAGGAAGAAAACAGGATCTTATTCAAGTTTAAATAGTGAGTTAATGCAAACACATGTTGAACAGCTTCCTAACTATGAGATGAACTTCGGAACTGGACAATGCTGCCCCTAGTTTCTTTTCTTCCACTTAGGAGCTACACAACCTGAGCTGATCCACTTGCCTTTCTGAGACAGCTCCGTTTATTACAAAATCAATCATAATAATACCTGCTTGAGGAAAACTTAACTGCTTATATAAAACATGTAACAGAATTATTCAAAAAGCACCTGGAGAAAGCAATTATAAATCTTACATATGCTCAAAATTTTAAAGAAAAACTTGAACATAGTAAGTATAGAGAGAGTAGGTAAGAGAAGATGCAGATGGAACATTCTGAGATGAAAAATGAAATACATAAAATGAAATACACCTTGTATGAGGGGATTAACAGATTAAATGCAGGAGAATAATAAGCTTGAGAATAGTCACTAAAATTATACTATTCAACACGAAGCACAGAAAGAAAAGTGAACTACAACTAACAGATCCTTAGTAAGCTAGGGAACAACATCAAGCCATCATGGGATGTGAATGATCGTCATTACAACAAAAGGAGGTACTTTTAAAAAATCATAATGAATGTCCAAATTTGAAGAAAAATACAAGTCCATACATCTAAGAATGCCATCAAATCCCAAATAAACATAAAGAAAACCACACTTGATGTATCATACTCAAGTTATTGAAAACTGGATGATGTCATAAGGATCCTAAATTCCCAACTTGCCCATCAGTAACAAGGAGCGATACCCACCCTGTCTCCCACCCCCGAATATCAGTACAGGCTGAGTGGAGAGACTGGCTTCCATCTTTGCCTGGTGACAAAATGGTGCCCTCCTGCCCCCTCCAGCACTGTGTCAGAGGTTTGTTAAAGATCCAGATTCTCATGATATAACATCTAATGTTCAGATTTCAATAAAAGAGCCATTTTCACCAAGAAGTGAGGAAAGTTCATCTTGAATACAAAAGACACCAGATATGCCATGGAGAAGGCACAGATATTGGAATTATCAAGGAGAACTTTTAATACAGCCTTAATAAAAATCTTCAAACATCAATTACAAATATATATGAGAAAAAAATATAAACTCTCAGCAATGAAATGACAGCAGTGATTTTAAAAAGACATGAAGAACCAAATGGAAGTTTTAGAACCAAAAACACTTAATAACTAAAGAAAAATAAAACACAGTGATTGGGTTCAATAGCACAATGTAAAAAAAGAAAGAAACAATGAACTTGAAGGTATAATAATTGCAATTATGCAATCCAAACAAGAGAAAAAATAAACTGAAAATAAAAATATACAGAACTTCTGGGACATATTGGACAATAACAAAATAATCAAGCACTGGTGTCCTTGAAATTTCAAGAGAGTAAAACATATAAGGCTTAGAAAATAGCCAAGGAAATAATGACTGAAATTTTCCCAAATTTTGCAAAAAAAAAAAAAAAAATCTGCAGAGTAAAGATGTTGAGTAAGATCCAAACAAGATAAACCAACAGGGATCCATGCCAAAAAACCCCATCATAATCAAATCTAGGAAACCCAAAGACAAAAAAAAAAAATCTTGAAAGCAACTAGAGAAAATGACACATAGCTCATGGGAGAAAAGGGATGAAAACGTCAGTAGACTGCTCTTCAGAAGTCATGGGGCTGGGAAGCAAGTTGCACAATTTTTTTCAAGTGCTGAAAGAAATCTTAAAATAGAATTGTGTATCTGGGGAAAACATGCTACAGAAATAAAGGGAAAATCAAAGCCTTCAGAGATCGAGGAAAATTAATTGAGTTTAGCACAATCTGGCCCTACTGTAAAATAACTAAGGAAAGTTATTTAAACATATTGGAAATTATCAATTACAAAAGAAGGAACAGTGGAATATTGAGAACTAGTAAGTTTAGTAGTTTACTTTTAGAATGTACACTAAAAACACACACACAAAAATTGTATTTTTATCCACTAGCAGCAAATACATGGAAACAAAAAGCTGAAATACAATATCATTTACAATCATTGTAAAATAAAATTAGTTAAGCATAGCTCTAGTAAAATATGTATAATACTTGTGTTCTGAAACTACAAAATATGAATAAATGAAATTAAAAAGGTTAGAAATAAATGAAGTGCTATAATTCTGTTTATGAATCAGAAGATTCATGATGGTAGAAATGTTGACATAAAAGTTTAATGCAATTCCTACCAAATTCTAGCAAAATTTTTGTAGGCACAATATTGTTTTAAAATTTATAAGAAATCTCAAATGATCAAGATATACTAAAATACTTCTTAAAAGATTAAAATATAATATAAAATAAAGTTAGACTAATTAAAAGACACATAGAACAATAGAACAGACAAACAGAAATAAGTCCCACACAGATAAGAACAACGGATTCTTGACAAAGGCACAGAAACAATTCAATAGAGGAAGGGTGATCTTTTCAACAAGTGATGCTGAACTGGAGACCTATAGGCCAAAGAGTAATAATTTATGTTGATAAGCCTCATCTGTGATACATATATTAACTCAAAATGAATCACAGAATTAAATATAAAAGTATAAAGTTTCTAGAAAATAGCATAAGATAAAATCTTCAGGACTTAGGGCTTATTGAAGAGTTCCTACACATGACGCCAAAGCACAATCCAGTAAAAAAAGTCAATTCAAGCAAGATTTGAAACTTTTGTTCTAAAACTGACCCTATTAGGTGAAAGTCTCCTACAAAATGAGAAAATATCTACTAGTAACACATCCGACAAAGGGAAAATCTGGAGCAGGTAGAGTTTCAAAGCTGAAAAACAATCTGAGTAGAAAATGAGCAAAAGATATGAAGAGAGTTTCACTGCAGAACACATATAAACATCAAATGTGTATATGAAAAGGTATTTGACAGACTGGCCATTGGGGAAGTGCTAAGAAAGACCTCGGTGAGAGGTCACATACCTACTAGAACCATTACCACGGTGGCGAGGATGTGGAGAAATTGAATCTATCATTCATTGCTACAGAAACATAAAGCAGAATAGACACTCGGGAAATTAGCTGAGCATTTTCTCAAAACACTAACACACACCTAACCACACTCCCTAGCCATGCATTCCTGGATATTTATCCCTTAGAAGTGAAAACTCACATGGTATTATACAAAACTGCGTGTTCGTTCATAATATGTTTTGGGGAAGGCCAAAGGCTGGAAATAAACTAAATGAGCCATGATAGGTGATTCAACAATCATAACATGTAATACCTAATCAATAAAAGAAAATGAATTTATAATATATGCAACAGTTTAAATGGAATTCAAGATTACTAGGATAGACGAACAGTCATAGATCATGGATTACGTGATTCATTTGTACAACAGTCTTGAAGAGAGAAAATTATGGAAATGGAGAGTATGCCACTTTAGGGAAGGTGGTCCAGAGGCCTGAGTGTGACCAGAAAAAGTCAACATGGGGGAAATCCACATCTAGTTTTGTGTCTGGGTTGTGGAGATGATCACACGATCAACTCTATCAAGCTACGTGCAAACATTGTACCAATATAGTTTCTCGCTTTGATATTGCATTGAAATGAGGTAAAAAGTAACTTTGAAGGGAATTTTTCCCAGGGGGTGCATAGAAACACTATATCCTCATTGTGACTCTACCATTATCTCAAAACGGAAATCTGAAACATAATAAAAAGTAGAAATATTATGAAATATTAACAATACTTAATAATGAAAACTTAAAATATATCAAATAATACTTAACATAATTTGAGGAAATAGAAATTGTTATACGATTATAATGTCAATTCTTATTAAGATGACTTATAATCGCAAAGAAATATTAATCAAAATGTTTTAGGATTTATGGTAAAAATTTGCATATCAGTTTAAAATTTATTGGTAAATGTATAAGATCCATCATTAACCAAAGCAAATTTTTAAAAGAACAAAGTTCAAGAACTTACCCAATGGATTTCAGGATTTATAAAGCTCTGACAAATAGATTAAGGCAGTTTGGTATTGGTGAAACTACACACATTTGATTTCTGGAATGGAATGGGGAATCCAGAAACGGAACCACATATATACTGGCCACTGAGTTCAACACAGATGTGAAAACAAGTTGAGAGTGATTCTGATGAGGAGAAGCACTTCCGTGTATTACCATGAGATGTGCAGTGATAGATGATAGAAGGCAGATAGATGGGTAGATGGATCGACAGACAGACAGGTGGTAGATAGACAGACAGGCGGTAGATAGACAGACAGGCAGTAGAAAAATATCTTAATCCTACCACACGCATATGAGATGAATTTACAGCACACACAAGACAAACAGAGTAAGAATTATCAATGTTACTAACATAAATTATGGGTTGTCAGCAAAGACTCAAAAGGTAACTTAATGAGAATGATAATCTTGATAACAAATTGCTGGAGGAAGGAAACATCTCCACACATAAAAAAAAATACTAACCTTTTACTCACCTCATATGCAAAATTAATCTGGAGTGAAAAGTAGACCTAAGTACAGCCCTAACTATGAAATTCCAAACAGGAAAAATAAAAGAAAATGTGTTTGATTATGGAGTAGACAGATTTCTTAGCTAGGACACACTTAAACAAAAGAATGAGCATGAAAGAAAAAAATGATAACTTAGCCTTCAAAAATGTAAGAGTTTTGCTTTGAAAGATACTAAAGAGACTCGGAGAAAACACATACAAAACAAATACAGAGTACTTATATCCAGAATAAAAATTTTTGACACCAGTAATTAGAAGATACCTGATTTTAAAGAAGGCAAGAGATTTGGATAGCCATCACATCAAAGAAAATATATGAACATCAAGTCAGTTCTGTAAAACATAGTCACTGTGACTAAACTAATAACCTAGATTACAGCCCTGGCTTGTGTAATCTTGACCAGGTTCGCCTCTTTGCTCTTCTTAGACTCAATACCCTTGGATAAAATATCAGAGAGACTACTTCACGAAATTGGCTTGAGTTTTGAAGACTTTGGATGATATAAATTACTGAAAAATATTTGCTCCACAGCAAACTGGCTATAGTTACTGTAATTATTCTGATATCCTTGCCTAGACATGTCTCCGAGGAGAATTTCTGAGAATAGTGCTCTTTCTATGACCACATATGTTGTACTTTCTAATCTCACATCGCAGCAAAGGGGAAGGTGACGGATTGGGGGAGCAGGGAGGGGCTTAGTCAGTTTGAGTTCTGACATACTATTCTAAGGCTTAATTAAAATAATTCTTGTAAAGAGCTTAGCTGTGTGTTCAGCACACAGAGCACACTCAATAAATGTTAATTAGTGCATCTTTTCTTCCAGATGCCCAGCACAGTGCTGAGTATTTGTACTGTATTATCAACTCACCGCTGAACAAGTGTGTGGATGTTTACACAAACTTCTGCACGTGAGGGATTTTGTCGTTGCCTCTTCCTATAGCGCCTAGTAGGGATGACCCAATTTACTGCCTACTTAATAAATACTTTTAGTTTCCTTTGAAGAAAAGGAAAAGAATATTAACTGATTGCAGTTTCTTGGCTAAAACTATTAAACAGGAGCTAAAGTTAGAGATTTAGTGGGAGTAATGAAATGTTTTCGGTATTCTTAGAAAATCGCAGTTGAGTTGATCATGCCTGTCCATGAAACATCCACAGGACGCTGTATCCTACGAGGCGCTGAGTGCTGATGAGCTTTCTCTAATCTGTCCAAAAGGTCTCACCAGGCTTCTCCTGCCAGCAACTGGCATTTGAGAAGACACAGCCCAGGGTTGGAGTGCTCTCTGTGTCTACAGAACAGAGAGAAGCTAAGAGCCCCGTAAGGGGATTAAACCTATGACCTGCTCCTCATTAGCACAGTGTTCTAGCAGACTGGGAAATAATGCAGACTCCTTGAGTGTTAGCAAATACTGACCTACTTAGATATGAGGCATAAAAGCACACATTTTCCCTCCGACATCAGCACAATCTGTCTCTGGGAATTGAAAGGACAGAAAAAGCCCCTTTACAGGGAATTTCTGGGTCAATAACTCATCTCATGCTCCTACAGTAATTACTGGATTATGTTCCCCAATTATTCTTGCATCCAATAACTGTCTCTTTGTCTAACTACCCACTTTACAACAAGAATTAAACAACATGTCAGGCCACTTGAGTCTCGTGTGACATCAGCCATATTCATACAATTTTAGCTCTTTGAATAGAGCGCTTTCATCCCCCGACACCCCTTCGCCTCCACCACCATCCCCAACTTTGTGTCCCTTCTCACCTCCACTCAGCTGGCTCACATGTGCCCGTTCCTCCCGTTCCGGCAAGCTGCCTGTCGTGGATTCTGGTAGCTGGGAACAGGCGTCTCTGTGCGCCCTCTGTATGCTACTGCCCCATCGTGATACCTGCCGCACTGCGTTACCTGTGTTCCGTCACTCCACGTCCCACGCTGCGCACACCTTGGGGATAAGGACTGTGTCTGGTGCATAAGTACCTGGTAAATAAGTTTCTACTGCTCAAACAACAGCAATATGCACCTTCGTATGTTCTCTAATTAATACACTTTCTGCAGAATTTCTGTCTGCCCTATGCGTTAGGCAGTGAATGCCATTATTTAACACACATGCAGACACACCCCCAAGATAAATGAAAAACAACAACAATCAACTATGTATACATAGATGCAGCTCTGATATTTTTCAGTTAGCTTTGAAGAGCATGTATGTATGTACTATGTGTGTGCATAAGTCCCTTGTCATATCTGTTTGCATTAAAATTACGGTACCTGCTAAGTTTGTTGTGCGAGGCTAGGCGATAACACAGAAGCACAGATGAGCCGGTATACACAGTGGCAGTTCATATATTTTCCTTTTTCTTTCCTCCCTTCTTTCCTATTCTTCTTAACAGTATCATTGAATAGTGATTGGTTAAAGGATTGTGCAACTCAGTTTTTCCTGACTATATCCACATTTTCCTCTGACACAGAGCGGGCACCTGTGTTAGTCCATTTTGGCTTTCTAAAAATATCATAAACTAGCTGACTTATACGCATTATAAATCCATTTCTCACAGTTCTGCATGCTGGAAATCTGAGGTTAGATTACCAGAAAAGTTGCATTCTTTTGAGGATCTTCTTTCAGGTTTCAGACAAGCGATTTTTCACTGTGTCCTCCAGTGGCAAAGGGAGGGAGAGGTCCCATTCCGTACTGTGTCCCAAGGGCACGGATGAGGGGAGAATGTATGCACGAGAGAGAGGTGTGCCGCGGCTGAGGGGGAAGGAGCAGGCTGCGGTGGCCAAATATTTCACTTTGTGGACTTCTTCAGACTAATTAACATTTTGCTAAACACACCTGCACATAGCTGCAAGATCAAAAATATTCAAAGACATAACATAAAAGAGAGAGCCCTTGCTCTAGTCCTTTTCACCCCGAAGAGGCGATCGCTTCTAAGCCTCGCAGGGTTTTCCACTTAGCCTGGTGCTAGCTTTCACATTTGTAAGCAGTGTGCGCAAATGACTGCATTTATTTTAACTAGGTTCTTTTATTAAGCTGTACATTTCTGATACAAATGTATGCAGATGTAAAACATCTTGAGACCATTTTATATCAGTGCATAGAGCTCCTGGGCATTACATGTGATATGTGGGATATTCTATGAATTGTTGGACATTAAGGTTGCTACCAATCTTTAGTTCTTGCAAATAACATTACAATTAATATCTTTATATATACATGATTTATACATACTTAAATATATCAGTATGATACATTTCCAAAAGTAGAATTTCTGTGTCAAACACAGTCACTATAACCAACTTACTATGAGTCAGGCATTTTCCAAGTAATTTACACCATTCAAACTCACCCAAAGGATGCACTAAAACTAATAGCTACTTCTCTTTGAACTGTGATGTTTTCTAAAAACACTCAATTTATTACACAGAGTAATGCAAGCTATAAATATTGTTTAATCACAATTAACACTGTGTCTGGCGGCACGCCTGTGCTTTTTGTTTATCTATATTTTCTCCCACACCACTCCTCCGATACTGTAGCTCTCCTGTTTTGATTTTGTCACCTTGCCCTGTATGTCTCCACTTTGAAGTTCATGTTTGCTTACTTGGAGTTCCTTTTGCTCTGATTCGTTCTCAACTTGCCTCTATTTTCAAAGCCCACCAGAAATAGTACCTCACTGGTCATGAATATTTTTCATTTAATAATAATTTTTAAATATGGAAGCTGTGCTTGCATAGGCAGAATTACGGGGGAAATACACTTCACAGTGTTCATTTGATGGATAATGTGTGCCTTCTTTGGATTACACAAGAAACCCTGGAGAATACAGCTAAATCCTTTGAGCTCTAATGAGAATAACTGGTTCTTAAATTTTAAATTAACTCTGAAAAGATCAACTTAATTTGTAGAAAACATTCCACATTCCTTCTAGGCATGATTTTGTGGAGTCACTGACAGCCCTGGATATGGTCCAGTGGCAGAATTGCATACATCTCTAAGCAATATTTCTTATAAGAATATGGCAAAGATTTTTTTTCAGAGTAAAATGTTACCTAACTGGTACCCTTATTAACTAAAACTACTACTTGGAAAGGAATAGAAGACTTTCTTTCTAAACCTCCAAAATGTATATAATCTTCATGCACTCTACACTTTTAAAGGCCCCACTTCAGACCCTGGAATATCTCTGCAATGTGTTCACAGGAATCTGCTCTTGTAAACTCTGCAAATCTAAGATATAGATTAATCAAAGTTGGCTAAAGTCACTGTGCTTATAGATTCCATTTCCTGTCTTCCAAAATGTGCCTATTATCAAGAAGCATTAAAAGAACCAGTAGAGAAAGTTGAATGAGTGATATATCAGTTTCATACTTATGAAGTTCATGGTCACTTCCGTGTACCCTTATTTGTTTGTGGGAAACTACCTTCAAACACAACCTCGAGAGCCCACCATGCAAATTATCCATCTTGACTCAGAGGTATAATACATACTTCCATGTGAAGTGGATCTGTAGCACCTGGTATTATGAACATGAGTACAGTGGAAAAGAACAAGGCTGGAAATATATGAAATAGAAACAGGTCTGTTTAAAATCCTTTCAATCATTAGAGAGAAAAACTCTTACATAGAGGATCTGATGTATATCAGTCTTTGGACAAAACAGAAAATTGTTTCTATTGGAAATATACTCGACAATGATGAGATTTTTAAAAATAAAATTTATGAGAATTTTTGTGGCTATCAAAATTTGTTGTAGCTCATAAACCCAAGGCAGTCCTGGGAAAAGCAAGTACATCCCTGTGTGGCATCGCGTTAGCACTATAAAAGTTTTAATCCACACCTGGAGAAGAAACTAAATTATGTTGCAGTCTTTCTATACAGTGACATTACAAATGTTTTGTCATAATAAAGGCAAGCAACATATATGAGGCAAAGAACAAGAAAATAAATTATCATGAAGGGATGTCAACAGGTTGCCATAAAAATGTTATATTGTTTTTCCGCATTCTGTGATGTTTACAGTATTTGCCAACCTTCTAAATTCTGCAAGTTTTGGACTCTTTTTCTTGCTTTGGAGTTGGAATTCTTACGGTTGAGAGGGAAGGCACCGGGAGGAACAATAGAGGTCACTGGGGGAAAGGCAGGAGTGAGAGTTTCAGATGATTTCTCCCACCCTTCTGAGAGCGTGGGAAACTTGGATGTGTGTCCAGCTCCTGCTCACCTTCTGTCCTCCGTTCTGTGTCTAAGCCTCTGAGAGAGGCTGCCGCACGCTTCCTCCAGCCCACTCTCTCCCGGCGTTTTCTGTCGTCCCTCCTACCTTTCCCAGTATGGACCTCTTTTACTTCCTTCTCCACGCTTTCTCCCTCCGCCTTAGAAACTCCAAGTCAAAAGCGAGAAAACTAGTTCTGAGGTCATACAGTGTTCTTCCTTGAACTATTGTTTGGCTCACATACAGAAGCCTTTCTTTCATCCTACTCAACACAACTATTTTGAATTCAAATGCAGAGAACTGACTTCTCTGTTCTGTGAAGTCCTGTCATGACCCTCTTCCATAAGTGCCTAAAAATTGATTTTTTTTAAACAGGGCCTCTGTCCTTTAGGTTGGTCTTGAGCTGTGTGGCCCAGGTTTGCTTCAAACTCATGACAACCCTCCTGCCTTAGCCTTCTGAGTGCTGGGATTCCAGTTATGTACTACTACCCTTGCAAAAACGCCTGAAATGGGGATTTCCCCTTTGAGACTGTCAGGAGGGAAAAGAGGAAGTGTCAGATGAAAATCTCATCACTTTATAGAAACAAGGGTTCAAATATGTGAACAGCTAGAATTATGTGACTGAAGCTTTTATATGATCGATTGAATTATCTTTTAATTCAAAATGCTTAACCATCCACATACACACATTCACAGAGAAATGAAGAAATTGGGTGAATTATCAAAGAAATCAAGCAACTAATCATTCTGCTGTGAAGAGTAAAGAAGCATAGTATTTGAATGCACCAAGTGATCCTGAGAGCTGATAAAATTAAACAGAATATTGTATAGGTCTCCCCTCACTTTTTCCTGAATGTCATGCCTTTCTAAGCTCAAAAATTTCCTGAGGTGGAGTTTTCTGTGGCTCCATTTTAATCCATACCTTCCCCAAATCAGATTAAACACTCTAGGCTAGGCCTAGACCTCCTGAGAAGTTTATGCTCAGGCCAGGAAGGACAAAGCGTCTGTCCCGCATAGTGAGAAGGTGGGCCCAGCAGGTATGAGGGGGCTGGATCTGAAAGTACTGGTAATAAGTCCAGCAGTCTCCTTGAAATTCGTGCCCACAGCCTACATCCAGCAGAGACCACAGGGCTGACTGTTTTCCCCATCTGCGATAGTGAGCAAAGACCTGCCTGGACTTGAACATTGGCCACAGGCTGGGGTGTACAGACAGAGGCCTCTGAAGGGGAGGGCACCTCACAACCCACTGGATTCCAAGACTGCTGATTCTGGAAGGAAAGCATTTATTCAAAAATGCAGAAGATTTCTTTAGAATTGACCCTGATTTTTTCCCCTTTAAACAATTATTTATTGGTGCACTCTTGATCACACTCCTCATAGGGAATTTGTACTTTCTCTTTTTTCCTTCATTGATTTCTGAGGGTTTGGAGTTTACTCTTATTCTCTCTTTTTTTACTTTAAGAATAAAGGAAGACCCTAGAAAAAATAGGAATACATGGCCTTTACCTCAATCTGATCAAAGCCATCTACGACAAACCAACAGCCAACATCATACTAAATGGGCAAAAACTGAAAGCTTTCACTTTAAACTCAGGAACAAGACAAGGATGTCCATTGTCACCACTCCTATTCAACATAGTTCTGGAAGCATTAGCCAGAGCAATCAGACAAGAGAGAGAAATAAAAGGAATAAGGATAGGAAAGGAAGAAGTCAAACTATCACTATTTGCAGATGACATGATACTTTACATGGAAGACCCCAAAAACTGCACAAGAAGACTCCTTCAATTAGTTGACAAATTCAGCAGAATAGCTGGATACAAAGTCAACACCCAAAAATCAATAGCATTCCTGTACACAAACAACAAACAGACTGAGAGAGAAATTGTAGAAACCATACCTTTTACAGTAGCATCCAAGAAATTGAAATACTTAGGAATCAATCTAACAAAGAATGTGAAAGATTTATTCAATGAAAATTACAGTACTCTGAAAAAAGAGATCAATGAGGATTTCAATAAATGGAAAAACATTCCCTGCTCATGGTTAGGAAGAACCAACGTTGTGAAAATGGCCATACTACCAAAATTATTTCACAGATTTAATGCAATTCCCATTAAACTGCCATTAGCATACATCACAGATCTAGCAAAAACATTCCTCAAATTCATCTACAACCAGAAGAGACCCAGAATAGCAAAAGCAATCCTGGGCAACAAGGACAAGTCAGGTGGAATCACAATCCCTGACGTGAAATTATACTACAAAGCTACTGTAAAAAAATCAACCTGGTACTGGCTCAAAAACAGACCTGAGGATCGATGGAACAGACTGGAAGATGCAGCCACAACCACAAACACACTCAGTCACCTAATCTTTGACAAAAGGGCCAAGCAAGTCCACTGGAAGAAAGATGGCCTCTTTAATAAATGGTGCTGGAAAAATTGGCTTACCACTTGCCAAAGACTGAAAATAGACCCAAGTCTATCACCATGCACCAAACTCAAGTCAAAATGGATCACATATCTCAATATTAAAACAGAAACTCTAAATCTATTGGAAGAGAAAGTAGGTAAAAATCTTCAAGACATAGGAGTAGGCAGAGAGTTCATGAACAAAAATCAAACTGCAAGGGAAACACTTCAAATAATCAGTAACTGGGACCTCATCTTACTGAAAATTTTTTGCACATCTAAAGAAATCATCAGCAAAGTGAAAAGAAAACCCACAAATTGGGAAAAAATCCTAACTGGCTGTCCCTTGGACAAAGGTCTTCTATCTAGAACATACAAAGAATTAAAAAACATGAACCTGTCCAGATTCAAAGACCCAATCCAGAAATGGGCATCTGAGATGAATACACACTTCTCAGATAAAGAAATACAAATGGCAAATAAATATATGAGAAAATGTTCTATATCTTTAGTCATTCAAGAAATGCAAATAAAAACAACATTAAGATTTCATTTCACCCTAGTAAGATTGGCCAGCATCAAGAAATCATCCAATAACAAATGCTGGTGAGGCTGTGGAGAAATAGGAACTCTTCTGCACTGCTGGTGGGAATGCAGACTGGTGAAACCACTGTGGAGATCGGTTTGGAGATTTCTCAGCAAACTAGGTCTACAGGACCCAGCCAACCCAGCTATTCCCCTTCTGGGTATTTTCCCAGAAGATCTGAAAACATCATATCACCGTGATATATGTGCACCCATGTTTATAGCAGCACAATTTGTAAAAGCTAAATTGTGGAAGCAACCCAAACATCCATCCACAGAGGACTGGATAAAAAAATGTGGCATTTTTATATAATGGAATATTACTCATCTATAAAGAAAGACAAATTTGAGGTTTTTGTAGGCAAATGGTCACAATTAGACACCATACTCATAAGTGAAATAAATCAGAGGTACATGTGCAAGTAACGTATTGTATCACTGGTGTAACAATCTGAAAGTGGGAATATAAATTAGGAGTTATGAAGGGAATCTGCTCAAAAGTAAGGAGCAGGTGGGATGAGGGGAAGAAGAAAAGGAAGAAAGGGACAAATATGTATCTATGTACGTATATGCAGAATGGCTAACATGTGCCACAATTGACTTATGTCACTTTATGGTAAGGAACAGTTCATGATTGATTGTTTGATCAAGATTGTATGTCTATATGTGATTTCAGGAGCATACACTTTGAAGTTATCAATGTGTAGTACAATAACCATTGTTAATTCACCACCACTTTGTATATAATTCAATTTTGATTTTTCTGTTCTTGTGCAACTTTGTGTCTTTTTGTTAATGTTTTCTTTCTTTGTTTTTTTTTGTTTTTTGTTTGTTTTTCTTTTATACTTTAAAAAAAAGAATAAAGAAAGAAAACATATTAACAAACACATCCATTTACAAAATAGCATAAGAACAATGCAAACAATACAAAGTTACAAAGTGGTAGGAAATGGTTGTTGTATTACATATTGATATCTTTAAAGTGGCTTCTCAGGAAAACAATTAGAGACATGCAATAATGATCAAACCAGTAATCATTAACTGTTCCTTTCAGTAGAGCAATAGAAGATGGCAGTACTACTGTTTCTTGTTCTCTTTTTGAACTTTCTTTGTTCTTTTCCCTTTTATATTTTCTGTTTTCCTTTTATATTTTCTGTTTTTCCTTTGTTTTGCTGTCTTTTTCCTTCCCTTCTTTTCTTATTTATTTTCCTGTGCTATTATCTAACACTGTGAACTCCACCTTACTGCCCGGTAGGAGCTTCTGCCTTACTTTCCCCTCCTCCTTCTCATCTCCCACTCATCAGCATGTCAAATTCTGTTATTCCCATTCTCCACAGCGCAACTTCTTTAGTTCTTTCATACGACCATTAAGCTTTATGAATCTTTGGATGGTTAGTTAACTCTATGGTACTAGTGTTGAGTACTGTTCTGTAGTTAGTGGCAGTAAGTTGTTCCACTTAGTAGATATTTACTGAAGCCTATATTTGGTTTGTCTTGGTGTTTGTAACTGTGAATTTCTTTTCTCTGGTTTGGAGTGGTACATTATTGATCCTTAGGGTATATCAACATGAAAATTTTTTGATGTTATTATGGTTGATTTTATTATTACAGCCAAGGTGACATAGTTGTTGCTTTTAATTGATTTTCATTGTATGCCAATATCTGCACTACCTTTGTGTCATTAACGTACTGTAGACCATCCCTGGAGAACTGAGTGCTAGACCAAATACACCGCAGTCTCCCCACTGAAATAAGTAGAGGTTGCTGGATTTTGAAGTAGAGGTACAGGCCCATTGATAGCTATTCCCACGGGCACTGCTAAAAAGCAGACTTTAATTAAAGAGGTCTCCACACCAGCAACAAAGCCTTCTGCTGTACTCAGCTTTCATACTTCAGCACAGAAAGAGACAGACTAGAGAAAAACCCAGAAACATGAGAAGACAAAGCAATGAAAGGCCTCCAAAAACTCCCAACTTCTCTAAAGCTGATCCATGGGGCATTGAGGGACAGAAAATCCAAGCCACGTGGCCAAATTATTAGTAAGGATAACAGATGAATATGATGTTTAATGAGAACAAAGGAGTTATAACTAAACAGATAGTTGTCATAATAAATAAAGCGGTCTGAAAATCTGAGGAAGACATTAATAAAGAACTAAACTAAACAAAATGATATAAACATAAATGCTCCGTGTTGAAAATAAATAGAAAAAGTAGCAAAAAGAAATTCAAGAAATTAATTCTATCAAAAATATGAGCAACAGGCATGACTAATGTGAGAGCAGTGTTAGAACTAGAAGACAGGGCTGGTGTCAGTGACCAGTTAATGAGAGATACCTTAAAAACAAAGGAACTTGAAAAATTGATCCAACAGCCCCTAGATGATGCAAAGAAGACTAGTCTAACACTAATTGGAATTTGTGAAAAATCAAGACAGTGCACATGGTATAAAAAACTGGTTTATTGAAATAAGCAGGTAATTTTCCAAATATGTGGCAAGAATTTAATATACAGAAAACTCTAATGGTAAAGCCATTAGAGTTATAGCAGATTTCTCAGCACAAATCTTAAAGGCCAGAAGAGCTTAGAGTGAAGGGTTTCAATGCCTAAAAGAAAACAACTTCCAATCCAGACTAATGTATCCCACAAAATTTTCAAAACTGATGGAGAAGAAAGATTTCTGTGAGAAAGAGCACTTAAAGAAATTTAAACTACCAAACCAGCATTCCAAAAAGTTTTCAAAGATACTCTACCAAGAGTAAATAAAAACAATAAAACTAAGAATGCCAAGATGTCCAACAGAATGGGTACACCAGGTTGAGCAGTTATTTAGATGAGAAAGAAAGGAATCAGTAACAAGCAAATAATTCAATGACAGGTACAAATCAATACCTTTCAGTAATGACCTGAAATGAGAATAGTCTGAATTCACCAATTAAAAGACACAGACTGGCAGAATGGATCAAGAAAAAAGTTCAACATCATGTTGTATATAAGAAATACGTTTGACCCAAAAAGAAATTCATAGAGTAAACATCAAAGGGTAGAAAACTATATTGAATGTAACAGGAACTTGAAGAAAACAGGATTAACTACCTTATTTTTCAGACAAAGTGATAGTCAAGCCAAAACTGAGCAGAAGAGGCAAAGTAAATCACTATATATTCAAAAAGGAATAATTCAATAGGAAAATATAACAATTATTAACATATATGCACTGAACACTAGCTCACCAAACTTCATAAAACAAGTAATGCTGGATATAAATTATCAGATAAACATAAACACAATTATAGTGGGGAATCTCAATACACCACTACTGCAAATAGAAAAATCAACCAGACAAACAAATCAAGAAAGAAAGATCAGAGCTGAATAAAACCTTTGGACAAAAGAACTTTAAGAGATTTACAGAGTGTTCCACCCAACAACAATATACATATTATTTTCAGAAGCATGTGGAAATTTCTCCAAAATAAATCACATACTAGCTAACAAAGCATGTTTATGTAAACACAGAAGAATCAAAATTATACTATCCATATTATCAGATCATAGCACAGATAAACTAGAACTTGGTGGTAAAAGATACCAAAAAAATTATGCATGATTTTAAATAATCAGTGGGTCATAGAGGAAATCAAGGAAGACATAAGACAGTTTCTAGATTTAAATAATAAAGCCAGTACAACCTTTTAGAATGTATGGGAAACAATGAGAGCAGACCTAGGAAAGAAGTTTACAGCTATCAATGCCCACATCAGAAAAACATAGCAGCCCCAGACAAATAGCCTAATGATGCATTCCGGGGTGCTAGGAAACAAGAACAATCCAAACCCAAAGCTAGTACCAGGGAGGAAATCATAAAGATCAGAGCAGAACTCAATGAAATGGAGCCTTAAAAAAAAAGAATACAAAGAATCAATGAATTGAAGAGCTGGTTCTTTGAAAGAATAAATAAAATAGACAAGGCCTTAGCCAACCTTACCACAAAGGGAAAGAAAAGACCCAAATCAATGCAATCAGACATGATAAGGCAAAATCACCATGCATCCTGCTGAAATCCAGAAGAATATCATTAACTATTTCACAAATGTACACACCAATAAACTGGAGAATTCAGAAAAAATAGATAGATTCATGGACACATAAGAATTACCAAAACTGAACCAAGAAGATATGAAAACCTGAATGATCCAATAAAAGTCAATAAAATTGAAGCAGTAATTTTTAAAAAACCTACCAACTAAGCAAAGCCTGGGTCTACATGGGTTCACTGATGAATTATGCAAGAACTTCAGGGAAAATCCATTGCCAATATTTCTAACTCCTTAATGAAATAAGAAGGGCAAGAGTACTCTCAAAGTCACTCTTGGAAACTAGCATTGCCCTAATTTCAAAAGCAGACAAGGATCCAACCATAAAAGTGAGCTACAGACCAACCTCTTTAAAGAACATAGATGTAAAAATATTCAATAAGGCTCTGCCAAACAGACTGTAATGAATCATCAAAAGATCATACATCATGACCAAGTGGGTTTCATCCAAGGGATGCAAGGGTGGTTTAACATATGCAAGTCAATAAAAACATTACACGAACGGATAAAGAAAAAACCAGATGATGTTTGCAACAGCTGCAAAAAACCCTTTGACAAACCCTAACATCTATTCATGATAAAAAAAAATTATGACAACCTCTGGTTATATTAAATGGGGAAAAATGAAAGCTTTCCACCTAAAATCAGGAACATGACAAGGATTCCACTGTCACCAAACCTGTTCAACATAACACACTACTTGAAACATTAGAGTAATTAGGCAATAGAAAGAAATAAAAGGGATGTGTATAGAAAAGGAAGAAGTCAAACTATAATTATTTGCAGATGTTATGATCCTCTATATAGATGACCGAAAAAATTCTACCAAAAGACTTTAAGAATTAATAATGAAATTCAGCAGTGTAGCAGGATACAAATCAATGCACAAACATCAATTCTGTTCCTGTCCATCAGTAATAAACTCACTAAAAAAGAAATTAGGAAAACAATACCATTTATAACAGCATCAAGAAAGATTAAATATGAGGTAAACTAACCAAGAAAGTGAAAGACCTCCACAGTTAAATCTGTAGTTCTCTGATAAAGGAGATCAACCAGGACAACCAGAAACAGAAAGATCCTGTCTCTGGACAGGTAGAGCCAAGATAACCCAAGTGGCCACACTTCCAAAACTAATATACAAACTTAAAGGGATCTCAGTCAAAACACAAATAGCATTCCTCACAGAACTACAGAACATGATCCTAGAACTCATATGGAACTAGAAGAGATCCAGAATAGCAAAAGCAATCTTGGGTTAAAAAAGTAAAGCAGGAGGCATCAAAAAACCCAGATTTAAAGTGGGATTACAGAGCAACAGTGATAAAAACAGAATGGCACTAGCACAAAAACAAACGCTTGTGTAAATGAATAGAATAGAGGATACAGAAATAACCCCAGACACATCTAACTATTTGATCTTTGACCAAAGGGCAAAAACATATGCTGGAGGAACAATACTCTTTCTAATATATGCTGCTGGGAAAAGTGGCTACCTATGTGCAGAAGACTGAGTCTAGGCTAGGAGAGCTCGCCATGTGTTAAACTAAAATCAAAATGGATCAGAGAGTTAAATGTTGAAACAGAAACACTTAATCTGCTGGCAGATAAAATAGATAAAACTCTTGAAGACATAGGCATAGGGAAGCATATTCTGAACAGAATCCCAATGGGACAAGAAACAATGCCTGAAATCATATCAAATTATAAAGCTTCCTACACAGTAAGGGTGAAGAGACAATCTACAGAATGGAAAAAATTTACTAACTGTTCCTCAAACAGAAGACTAAATCTAGCATATGTAAAGAACTCAAAAAAATTAGACCCTTCAACATAAAAGAACCCATCAAAAAATGAGCAACTGAAATTAACAGACACGTCTCTGAAGAAGTGCAAATTATCAGTAAATGTAGGATAAAATGTTTAACATCACTGTCCATTATAGAGATGCAAATTGGAAGACACTGAGGTTCCACTTTAGTCCAGAAAGAAGGGTCATCATCTAAAAATCAAGTAACACACGCTGGTGAAGGTGAAGGGGAAAAGGATTATTTGTATTCTGTTGGTAGGTATGCAAGCTGGTACAGCCACTATGGAAATCAATATGGAGAATCTTCAAAAAGCCAAAGCTAGAAATTCCAATTTACTAAGCCAGTCCCCTTCTAAATATCTCCCCAAAGAGTTAAAGATATCATAGTACAGTGATACATGCATACTCATATTTATAGCAGCACAGCGCCTAATAGCTAAATCTTTAAGAGGCCTGTATGTCTGCCACCAGATGAATGAATAAAGAAAATGTGGTATATACTTGTAATAGAGTAGTACTACATCATAAAGAAGGATAAACTTGAGTGATTTGTAAGAAAATAGGTGCAACTGAAAAAATATTTTAGGTGAAATAAGTCAGGCACATAAACTTAAATACTACCTGGTTTCTTTTCATATGAGGAACCCAAAATATAAATAACCAAGTGGGTTTCATCCAAGGGATGCAAGGGTGGTTTAACGATATAGAAGACAGGTGATAGGAAGTGTGGAGAAACAGAAGAGTGAAATAGAAGACAGGTGATAGGAAGTGTGGAGATACGGGGTTTTTTTGCTAAATGGGCTCATGAGATTGAGCAAGGAGAGAGTAAGGAGGTGAAAGAGAAAACGAACTCATTTTCATGTAACAGTTCCCACGAGGAGCACAACCTTTGTGTAACACAAACGTGCTGATGAAACTGAAGAAAGCATAAAAAGTAAAGTATTGAGGAAGGAACTCAATAGCTTCTCAAGTCATAGAATGTACTCTTTACTACATGGAAGTTGGAGTACTACAGACTAATTTGACTAATTCTCTAAGTCAAATATTTTTTATTTATAACATCTCACTTTTAAATAACACTATTGTAAACTTTCTAATTTATGATTCCTTGGGTACACTTTTAATCATCACATTGTGATATATTCTTGTGGTGTAGACTACAGCATTAAAGCAAACAAAATGTTAAGGCTTTTATTACATATTCCCAAATTAGCCTCCAAAAATGATCAGCTCTCCACCTTAACACAAATAAATAAAAAATATCTCTCATCACGTTCTTCACGTTTCAACATTAGTTATTTATGTTTTATCTTTATTATTTTAATACATGGAAAATGGTATCACATATTTACCCTATTTTATTTCTTCAATTACTCATGCATCCTATGTGTAGTTGTTTCCCCATGAATACTTCCAAAAAGAAATACACTCCATAAAGCGTAATGAATGAGTATGGTTCTGAGAATTATCAAATCACTCCACTGAGATTGGTATTTATATTGCTAATTCTCGGGCTGGAGATGTAGCTCAGAGGCACAAGCACCTGTCTGGCAAGAGCAAGGTCCTGAGTTTGATTTCCAGTATAAAAAACATATATATATATATATATATATATATATATATATATATATATACAGAGAATCTCATATATACACAATACAGTATTAGTCAGCTATAAAGAAGGAAAACCTTGAGTCATTTTTTAAAACTTGATGTACCTTGATGTGCTAAGTGAAATAACACAGGTTAAATATTACATGGTTTCTCTTATATGAGAGACCAAAAACATAAATGAAGAGCAAAGCAAAACGTAGATACTGGGAATCAGAAAGGAAACTGGAAATGGGAAGCACATCTGAGGGCGCGGGAGAGACAGGAAGCAGGGAGGGGAAGAAGCAAAGGGTCACAGTCCGGTGCGCAGATGTCCAATTCCCCGCGGTGAAGACATTTATTGTGTACCACAAACACAAACTAATAAAAGAATTTTTACCAGATGCTCGTGAGAAAGATATGAAGGATTGTTGAACTCGGAGAGCAAAAGCAACCATAGTATAGCAGCTAAGATCCCACCAACCCCTCAGCTATAACCCTGACTCTACCACGTAATATTTGCTTATTTATGGCACCTAACCCGTCTGCACCTTGGTTTCCTCACCTGAGGAAGAGAGTTGCTAACAATGGCATTATCCTAGTTATAAATCTCACTATCACAAAGATTAAATATTATAAAAATTATAATCAAAGCAAGGGTATACAAGCAAAAATTACTAGTATTTAACAGCAATTTTAAAATTTATTATATCCATTCACCTTTCAACTGTTTCGTTCTCCAAACAAAATTTGAGGGTGCAGTGAGTCCTAAACAAGTTTTAAATGTTTAAGAACTCCACAGAGTAGTAACTCACATGCCAGAAAATTGTTCCTTGCTTATTGTTTTTGTAAAACACAGCTTGTTGAATAGTGCCACACTGAAGCCACCTCCAACGTGAAATCTTCCTTACCAGCTCTTCCCTGATCCCCGTCCGTCCTGCTGTGATGAATTATGTCTTCCTCTGGTTTCCCATGACGAGTCATTCATCTTCTCATAATAGCAGACGTGCATATTTTAGCCATATGGCGCAATAGTCGTTTTAAAGCTGTTTCCCACATGCTCAGGTAGCTCTCCACAATACTGACTGTGTCTCACACGTCACGTTTCCTTCGCAGAATTTCTAGTGCACAGTACCAGTGATGTCTAAGCAATAAGTGATTAAATAAATAGCAAAGATCCATTTGGGACTTTTAGGGTGAAACAACTTTAACCAGAGACTAATGTAGGAACTGTAAAGCATTATTCATAAATCATAGGCAGCATGAACAAATCACAAGGGAAATATGAAACAATGGCTTTCAGATATTGGATAACAGGCATTAGATGACTGCGTTCCTTGATATAAAAGTAGAACAAATAAGTAAACACTATAAATGCCAGACTAACACTGGAGGTACCTTGAAGACTGTAGGTGAAGGACGAGAAATGTAGAACCTTGTGGGCTCACCTAGGTGAAAAGAGAAAATAGATGTATTTTGAGACCATAAGGTTAAGTGAAATAAGTCAGACACATAAACTAAAATATTGTATTATTTCTCTTATGTGAGAAACACAAAATATAAATAAAGAGTAAGATAAAATACAGATCTTCACAAATGGAAGAGGACCAAAAAAAGTGGAAGAAGGGAGGGTGGAAGGGGAAGAAGCAGATGGAAGAAAAGGAATTAAACATGTTGTACACATGTACCAACTCCTCCTTGAGGAATGCAACATTACACACTGCGAACACTTGCAAACAGAAAAATTGACTAAGAGAAAGAAAGCGCTCCGGAGACCCACAGAGAGGTATTCTGAGTCTCTGACTAAGTCCTTATCTCCACAGTCACAAGAAGAAACCTACAAAAGCTGAGGAATATCCCTGAAGACAGGGATTGAAAATCTTTCCCACAAAGCTAGGAACAGTTTGTTCCAACCAGCCAAAATAGAATGATATCTTAAGTCACTGACCATCGAGTAGAATCCTCGGAACATCATTGCCTTGGTATAAGAGCTAATGTACTCCCTAGATTAAAGGCTAGAAATGGCCATTATAAAAGCTTAAGTTCAAGTTTTAGAATAACAAATTCAATTTCTAGTAACTCAAATTTCTAGTGCCAAAAGAAAGTCCAATGCTAGTCAAAGAAATACAAAAAGAATAAAATCACATCAAAAAATGTAAAATTCACAATATATATCACCCAGTAAACATTTAACCAGAATATAAAAAGGCACAACTACATGCTACCACTAATGAGAATCACCCAGTAGAAACAGAAACAAAAAAATAGCACTGGTGATGCAACTGATAGAAAAGAACATACAAATATGTATTAGAAGTCACTCCATATGTTCAAGTCGACAGAGCAAAGCAGAGATAAAATAAAGAGATGAACAGAGGCCATAAACAATGACCCAAGTGCAATCTTTCAGAATAGCTTTAATGGGAAAGATTAACAGAAAATTAAATCTGAGTAAAGAAGAAATGATCAACAAACCTAACAACAAAAGAGCTATCCAATTAAAGTACAGAGAAGACTAAAATATGGTATCATCAAGGTAATATGGTAATATCAAATAATTACATATTTGATTAGAAAATATATTTGAAGGAATAGTGCTCAAAGCTATTCCAAATTTGATGAAAATTATAAATGCATAGGTATAAGGTATTCAGTGAATCCCAAGAAGAATAAAATAAAATATACATCATGAAAAATTAACAAAAACATATCTTGCAAATACCTAGATCTCCTCCATAGAAAGGCACATTACACAGAAAGGAAAACAAAGGAATGAAAGCAAAATTCTTATGGGCCAAATAAAGGAACAGATGAAGCTCTTACAGTATTGAAAGAAAGAAATTATTTTAAAAGTGCAGACCAAAGAGTTTTTCAAATAATCAAAACCTAAGAGAATTCACTACCAGCAGATATATGCTACAAAAACACAGTAGGATAAGTTTTTAGGCAGACAGAAGATATTGTGACAATTTTGATCTCCATGAAAGAATGCGAAAGCACTAGAAATAGCAGATATATAATAATTATATGCGATTTTCTTCAAATCCTTTAAAATTTTTCAAAGAAAATTGTTAAAATATAAATTATAACATATTGTTTATAACATATAGAGAGTAAAATGCACAGCAGAACAGCACAAAGAACAAGAGTGAGAAAATTGAATTACACTACTATAAAGTCTCAGACCATACATTGAAGCTCTATAAACATGATGTACCAAAAAAGACGGGTCATAAGTCCCACCAGCGGGTTGTAAGTCTGAATACCATGCTTCAGTTGTAAGTTCCAACTGTCATTAGCCAGGAAGGTCATTAAACAAGGGGTATCAGTAACATGAAAACAGTTTCAAATACATAAAACTAGAAAACAAACCCACACTTTCTCAGGGACCTTGCTCTTTTCTCGGTGACTAAAGAAACAGATAAAACGTTAGGAAGGCTATAAAACATGAAATAATGTCTCACTTCATTTGACCTAATTAATATTAATGAAATATTCCACTTAAGAATAGCACAATGAATAATCTTTTTAAGTACACATGGATTACTTACCAAGATAAAATGTTTTCTGAGCATTAAGAGTTATAATGGTATTGAAATGTTTTTGACTGGAAAACATTTTATATGATTTTTGATCAAATTAAATAAAAAATCCAAAAAGGAAAAAGTATTCAGAAAAATTCAAATGCTAGAAAATAACATAAATTGCCTGTAAGTCAAAAGTAAAAGGACAAAAGGAATTTAAAAATATTCTGAATTCAATTAAGGTTAAAATCAACATAAAATATATTATGTACTTAAGTGGAAATTTATAGCTTTTAAAGTTTATGTTAGAAGATAAGATTGCTCTGAATGTAGTGACCTTACATGCTAAGAATTTGAAAAAAGAAAAGTAAATAACACTCAAGGCAGAAAAGATGATGAATATCAAAAAGGAAAAGAAAAGAAAATAATAAGGAAAATTGATGAAAGCAAAAGCCAATTCTTTGAAAAGATTAACAAAAGTGATAAATCTCTGATAAGACTGACTTTGGGGGGAAACAGGATATAAACTATATCAAGAATGAAATTTGAGATATCACTACATATGTAGGAGTACTAAAATAACAGCAATGAAATATTGTGAAAAACTGTGCAATTGGTCACTTAGATAAAATGGAACATTTGTAAGTCATGAATTTCAAAATCTCATTCCAGATACAAAAGTAATATACCTGAAAGTAATTTTATTTGCTGGTTGTGGTGGCACACACCTGCAATCCTCACAATGGGAGGCTAAATAGCAGGAGGATCTCAACTTCACATCCAGCTTAGGCAATTTAGGGACAACCTGTCTCAAAGTAAAAATAGAAATTTTAAAAAGACTAGAGATGTAGATGAGTAAGAAAGTGCTGGGTTCAATCCTCAGTACCACAAAACTTTTTTTTCACTTGTATTTAATATCCTTTCTACAAAGAAAACACCAAGGCCCAAGAAGGCATTATTGGTGATGATGAATTCTGCCAAACATTTAAAAAAGAACCAATACTAGTTCTTCATAAACTTTTGGAAAATAAAAATATCGTATTGATTATCTAAACCAACTAAAGTATAAGAAGAGAACATTACAGAGCTGTATATGTCATGAAAGTAAAAGCAAAATTCCTTGACAATAATAGTAGCAAATAAAATCTATCCATATAATGAACAAACAGAATCTATCCAAGAAATGCAAGGTTGGTTTAACTTTCAATATCAATCAATTTAACTTGCCACAGTAACAAACCAAAGGACACTAACAACAGCAAAATGATAGTGTGAAACTTTGAAATGCTCATCGAATCACAGAAACACCCAGTTTGCACAATTATCTGCCCACATAAATACCTTCATCAGAACCAAAGGTAAGCCATCACAGCGTTCGAGTGCAACACAGAGAAGAGAAAGTGGCGCTGACAGAGGATAAAGGGCACTTTCATCTTGTCTATTTCATTCTTTGCCAAAGCTGGGGAAAATGGGGCATCCTACGAGGGAAGGAGAGCCTCCTGTTTTTGCTGAAGGCTCCATAACTAGGCTTACTCCATTAAACACAGCAATGGGTCAGTACCAACAGATCCTTGTTCTAGGTTATATCCTATATCCCCAGAAACCAGGCCAACACTCATGGGTACAGGGTCCAGAATATCTGCAGATTAGCTCCTATAGCCCTACACCCTAGCAAACCATGCCTAGGGGCCATGAAAGTCCCAGATAAACCTCAGGCTGCACTGGCGCCCACAGAACCAGGCTCCAGGCTAGCCCCAGGACCAGACTGTCCCCAGTAGCCCCAGTCTCTAAGCTGGTTTCCCTATTCAAGGATCACCCCAACTTTAAGATGGTCCTCATGACTTCAAGCTCTAGTGGGTCTAAGCCTGACACAGAACTCTAAAAACCTACAATATAAATTGACCTCCACAGATCAAATACTCAGACCCACCCAGACCTTCCCATGTAGTAGGCTGGTCCTCAAGGGCCTGGGCTCAAGGCTCATCCCAGTGTCCCTAGGCGCTAGGCTCACTCCCCTGCTGACCTCAGCACAAGGCCAGTCTGCTGAAGGACTCCAGCAGTAAGCTGCCCACAGAGGCCATGAGAGAGCCTGCCTGGAACCTCTGGATAGGCTGACTGATGAAGGACTTCTCCTGAGAAAGCCCACCTGCAAAAACTGAAACCAGAGGCTACTTCAAATGCACAAACACCGATGAAATCCTACAGGGATCATGAACAGTCTGGGGAAACATAAAGGACTAAAGCTAAGAATAGTAACTAACCCTAAAAAACTGGAGATCCACAGACTGACCAAAACAGTAAATAAATAGACCACAGAAATTATTATAGCAGCTGAGTGAGCCACAGGGAAACAAACAACTAAACAAACATGGGAACAGTGTGGCCAAATGGCAACAAAGAGGCAGAGGTCACATCTGAAAATCACGTGGGTATTCTAAAGCTAAAGAGCACAGGAATTCCACAGAGAGTTCTAAAGGCGGGCTGGGCCACGCATAAAAGGAAACACTGAGCTCAAGAACAAGTCGCTTGGAATTTATCAGTCAGGGAAACAAACGTGTGAAAAACAATGAAGAAAGCCTATGGGACCAAAGAGACATTATCGAGTTACCAACTTACACCTTACGGAAGTCTTTGAAGGAACAGACAAAGAGAAAGAAGATTTATTTAAAGAAATAATGATGGGAAACCTATAAATTTGGAGAGATAAATGAACATCCAGATCCACGAAGCCCAAAGTACCTCATATAGATTAAAGAAATCTTCATCAAGACACACTATAATTAAATTCCAAAATGTTAAAGAGAAGAAATTTTAAAAGCAACAAAAGAAAATCACCCATTATGTGCAAGAAAATGTCCATAGATGCGCAAAAAGGTTTTGTTAAAATTCAGCATCCTTTCATGATCAAAAATTTCCTCAAACTCAGTAAACAATGAATGTCCTTTTTCATAATAAAGGCCACAGTTAAAATCATACTAAGTGGTAAAAAGTTGAAAAAATTTCCTTAATGATAAACATACCTACTCACATCCCTTGTGTATAACATAGTACTACAAGTCCTAGCCAGAGAAATAAGCAAAAGAATCAAAGGCATTAAAGTTAGAAATGTTAACTTTTCTCTTTCCAGATGTTTTATATACAGAAAATCCCAAAGTATATTTTTCATTTAGAATGAATAAAGGAATTAACGAAGTTGCAGGATACTAAGTGAACACACTAAATATTAGTTTCCAAACATAACAAGAAATCGAGAAAGCCATCCCATTTAGCATCCAAAAATAAAATGATATTTAGAAATAAATTTAACTGATGGCATGTGTATTAGTCAGTGTTATACCAGAGAAACAGATATGATACCAAATATAAGAATTCACAAGATTGGCTTTACAGTGATCACCCACAGAACTAGATGAGGAAGAGTGCAGAGGGTGCCTGCACACCAGAGGCCAAAAGATTCAGTCCAAGCTCTGGAGCTCACTGCAGTGTCCTGTGAGAGTCCATATCCAGAGGCCCATAGGCCTGTGATGGAAGGCGGAAGAGTCTACGCTGGAAGTCTGAAGGGTCTGCGCCCGAAGCTGAAGAGTCTGCGCCGGAAGCCGGGAGATGACGTCCATGGTGAAGGTGAAGACGGGAGCTCCTCTGAAGAACCGGGGGCAGGTCCGCCCTTCCTCATTTCTGCCCCACACCACCAGGCAATGAGCCTCTGTAGGGTGGGTCTTCCACACCAGAGGATATGGAATTGCTGAACTGATTTAGTTCAATTTCCTTAACTAAACCTCTCAGATTGACACAATCAACCATCACAACATTTTCACTGAAATAGAAAAACAATTCTAAACTTTGAATGGAGCCACAAAAGAACCCAAATTACTAAAGCAATCTTAAGGAAAAATAAGAAAATATCATATTCTCTGCTTTCAAAATAGACTACAAGGCTATAATAGTCAAAACAGCATGGTGCTGGCATTAAAAAGCAATGGAGCAAAACAGAGCCCAGAAGTAATTCATGCACTTATGAATAACTGACCTTCAACAAAGATGTCAAAAATATGCAATGAGGAAATGACAGTCTCTCCAATAAATGGTATTGGAAGAATGGGATGCTCTCATGTAAATGAATAAAATTAGATTTTCTCACACAAGATATACAAAATGACTCTAACTCCAAATGGATTAAACACTTAAGTGTAAGATCTTTAGGTGGATAAATGGAGAAAGATATATATGGGTGTGCTTTTGAAAAGAAGGAAATACTGCCGTGTGCTACAACATAGATACTAAGGAGTTTTGCATTTATGCTGATGACAGGGATTTAACAGGTTTCTACCTGTTGAACCACCACTGGTGTATGTATGTATGACTGTCCCACTAGGCAGCTTGTACTGCTGCTAGTGGTCCAAATGCGTGGTCACTTTATCTGTCTTCATACTAATAAAATTAATTTTAAAAAATTACCTGATGGGACATTTATGCAGGTACTACTTGTGGTTCAATCCACCCAGCAGCAAGACATACAACTTATGGCCAGTTGTGATTATGTAAAGAGGAAAAGCATTTCACACTCTGGGCAGATTCCTGGATACCATGTTATACTCTGCATACTGCTGTGAAAGACTTCCTCTGATTATGCAGCTCACTTTGCACCTACTATCCTGGACATTCGAGCTTTACAAGAAATTCTAAGAGCAGCAAAATCTCATACAACGTAATAAGAAATGTACATGGTATACACATATCTTGCAGGAGAATAGAAATGCATCTGTTAAACATTTTGCTTTCAATGTACAGAGGAAAGCCTTGATTTCCAGAATGGCTAAGGAATTAGCTTAAAGTCAGAAAACAAGTAAAAATGAGAAAACAGAGATGTTAGATTTTGAAAGAAATACTGTAATTGTTTATGTTCTCACCACAAGCCCTCTATCTCTCTTTAATCCTAGCCACAGAAATAGTCCTCCTCTTATTGTTTAGCAGTGTCTCTTAGCACTTCCTCCAGCCAAGATGGTCTACTTAGATTTCCTTGTACCCCTCTATATTTCTTTCTGATAAGCTGAATTGTCAGAAGCAAGGTGGGAGTTTCCCAAGAAAACCGTTTAAAAGACTGTCTCTGAGGCCACAAAACAAGGCCTCAAAGATCAGTCTTCATCCCTATCTAATGTTTTGTAGAGGTTGGCAATAATACACAGCACTCCTTGAGAAAGGCCCTGTGGGCGGTCGTGCCATGGCAGCAGAGCTGCATGTCAGCATATTATTCAACAGATGTGCATAAGCCTTGTCAAGGCCAACCAGGAACAACTGAAAGCTGCTGATTCCACTCTGCAGTCAGAGTCAGGTGCTGGGAATTTTTCTGTCCCTTTACAGGGCAAGGATCCAGCCCACCCCTTACCTCTGTCCTCAAGTAACTCCTTAAAAAATCCCTTAGTCCATTAAGTGAATAGGTCTCTGTATGGCTCTCTTTTCACCAAACAAAAGATCACGTTGATTTTAGTTTCTTCCAAAGTAAAGGCCAAGGTCAGAGAAGAGAGGTGGGCAATAACTTCACCAACTAAAGATGGCTGGCTTGTTAATATGGAGAAATTTTATCCTAACGATGAGCAAACACTGCACAAGGCTTCATTTAGGATGAAACAACAGCAATTGCTACTGCTAGATTTACTATGCGTTTACACTGTGTGAGGCACTGCACTAGTGCTTTTATTAACACTATCGTTCAAAAACCTTAGAACAACCTTATGAGATAGATGGTATTATTTGTATTCCCGGATGATGAAATAGAGACTTTAAAGGTTAATAGCTTGTTTGCAAACAAAAGATAGCAATAAAGCCAGGATCTGAAACTAGTTTTGTTTAATTCTAACGTCAGTTCTAAATAATATTCTCAACTTCTTTAAAAGAGACAGAGGGGCTCCTAATTTCAAAGGAAGGCATGTTTTTAGTCTAGTTAGCTTTCGTACAGATTGCCAGCCAATCAGAATTAACTGTGTAACCGAGAATTAGTCCTGAGGAAACTTTGAGATTCTTATATATTTTCCACGTTACAATATAACCTTGCAAAGTCGCGGCTCAGAGTTCATGGCCTCAGGCTCCCATGGATTTTTCCTTAGAACCTAACTAATAATTGTTTGCAGAAACCCCCACAATTTCTCAGAAACCTCAAACATCCTCCGCAATTGTTTGCTTGGCAGGATGTTTGCAAGTAGCCAGTCCCACAACGGTATTCTGTTCTCCTTGCTGCTGACTGGTTGCTGCCTTGTAACTCATCTTGGGTAACTGCACCGGCGCTCCTCGTTGCTGACCGCGTGTAACAATCTCTGGTGTTCTCATTTGTTCTTAAAGCCGTAAGATCTCGCCAAAATGCCCTGCAAAATGACCTTGTAAGTCTTTGATACAGTATTTTATTAAATTAAATTACATAACTGTGGGAGACATAGCATATTTAGGGCTTAAACTACAAAAATAGGCATTTTTCTGGCCATATCTGAGGCTCATAGTTTTTCACAATTAGTGGGTGTTCTAGGAATGTAACCTCCACAAATTTTGGGGGTCCACTGTATTTCCGTTCTTTCAAAATTTGAGGAGCTCCTCAATTATGAGGAATGCCACTGCTAAGGATACTCCTTTACTTAGTTCTCCAACATTTAGTGGTTTATTTTCAGGACTGTTAGGGTTTAAACTTGAAGTGTCCCCTAACAGGTCACGTGAGGAGTGTGGTGCCCAGGTGGTAGCGCTCCTGAGAGGCGATCGTGTCCCGGGGGTGCAAGCACTGGATAACCCACTGAATGGGCCACTAGGAGGTGGCTGTGGGTCGGTAGGAGCGCGGCTTTCAACTGGGTCTTTTCCTCCCTCCTCTTCCGGGCTGCTGTGAGGTCAGCAGCTTTCTTCCTCCCCGCCTCGCACCCTGATGTTCCCACCTCACCACAGGCCTGAGCCACGGAGCCGCTGTGGCTTGAGAGCACGAACGAAGAAAAACATGTCCTCCTTTGCACTGATTTTCTCAGGTAAGCGACCGCAGTGAGTAAAACCTGACACCAGCCGGTGCCATCTTCCCAACTCACAGAAGCGGAGCGTAAGCGAAGTTCCACGCATAAAATTCACTGAGGTAAGTGAATGAATCACCAGCACTCCACTGACTGATCAGTGAAGAACACGTTTAGAATTCATTCGCTGGAGTCTGCTGCCACTTATTCATAAGGGCTGCCTGACACCGGAAATGTGTTGGGCTTAGCAATAGCTGTGAATATGCTATGTTAGAAGTATTTGGTAAATGCATATACATCTGTACATTCTATAAATAGGAGCCAGTCAAGCATATTGCTAAATACATTTAATAATGGGTTACATCAAAAGCAATCACCTGAAATTTCCAGTACAACCTAAATGCTTACATTATTTTATTCATTCATCCTTTGTGGAATGCTAGCGATGCATTGGTATAGTATAAAGCTCTAAAGATACAAACAGAAAATATGTTGTTCTTGTTCTCAGGGGTTCTGCTTCCCATTTTCGTAATGATAGGGCCCCTGAAATCTCTGCTTCCCCCCTCTTATTTGTAATATAATTTGCAACATATTTTCAACGTGGCTTAGGATTTGTATTTTCTGTAAGTCAGACCAATCAGACACCCTGAACACCCTTTCTGATAAAATGGCTGAAACATAATTTGTATGTGTTTCTGTATAGTTGTATATGTAGAATGTTTTCAATGCATCACTAACATGGAAGGAAAGCATGCCAAAGCCAAATCAAAGCAGTATGGGGAGATAGGGGGCCAGCAACTCTAAAAGCAGCTTTGCCCCCGAGGGTGTCTGCTAAACCCTGGTGAAATAAATATATAGTTTGAAGACTGTATAAGACACAAGTAAAAACAGAGTGTAGGGTATATCCAAGTAGAAAGTATAGGTGTGGTCCTTCAAACCGGGATACAGATTTCTCCTAGAAGTGGACAGCCAGGAGACATCTCTTGATGTAGGGGAGCAAACATCTCTCTGAAGGGCTGAGGCCCATAAACTGGTCCTCATGCAGGCTTCGGCCCGAGGTAAAACATTCTAGATAGTAAGCAAACAAGATCTCACACAGAAACTTAATAGTCTTGTATTTCGATGCTTGCATCAAGGTGATAAGAAGCAAACTATCTTCTTAAAGAATTCGATTTCTACACGACCTAAAAATATTCTACCAGATAATAATCCACAGGATATAAGTAAAAGTCAAAAATTGAAAATAAATTTCAGGTAAATGGAGAAACACAGTGAAAGCCAGCAGATATAACACTGTGGAACTGAGCAGACAAAAACTGTAAATATTAAAATTATCATATACTGGATATAAGACCAAAAACATTTGATATCCTCAAAGTAAAGCTTGAAAAATAAAAGCAAGAGCCAAAAGACTATAAAACACATTGGCAAAAAACTTGAAAATTAAAGTGACAGTAAAGGAAATTATAAAATAAATGAATTAAATAGTGGACAAAAAAGAGGCAAAGAGAGATTTAATGAAAGGAAAATAATTTAAATAAATTATTCAAAACATTTATGAAATATGCAAATTAAAAATATAAAGGAGATATTTTAAAAATTAGAGGACAGAATGAATAGAATACACTGAATTCCATTCCAAATGGAAATAATAGTGTGAATAAAGGAGAAATACTATTTGAAGAGAAGATCATGGAGAGTTTTCCAGAAGGATATCATTTATACCATAGCTAGACATAGCAAGTACAATTCTAAAGCCAGGTGTGGTGGTATACACCAGTATCACAGCATTTGGGAAGCGGAAGCAGCGGAACTGCCATAAGTTCGAGGCCCATATCTGGGCTACATAGTCAATTCAAGGATAGCATGAACTACAAAGAGAGACCCTATCTCAGAAAAACAAAGCAAATCAATCAAACAAAAACCCAAATAAACAAAGTGTAGGACCCTGAGGACAAACAGAAGGTTTAAAAAACAACCAGTGAATCAAGTGGTAGCACAACCTGTAATCCCAGCACCCTGCGAGGCTAAGGATGGGAAGACTGCAAGTTTGAGGCACGCTGGACTACATGGTGACTTAGTGAGACCCTGTCTCAAGAGAGAAACTAAAAATGGGAGGGTGCATCTCAGCATGGAGGCACTGGGTTCTATCCCCAGATTATCCCTAAATATCTATGTTTATATCTCTATCTTCCCAGAAGAAAAATTAAAATTGACTTTGGTTTATCATTTCAAAACAAAATGATAGTAAATTAAAGTTTTTAAATTAAGCATCATCGTTTCTGTTGGATTTCAGTAAATTTTTAAATAAATGCATGAAGTGTAACCAGCAGATATAAGATGAAAGCCTTTGATCCCAAATTTGTGGTTTGTGTGTGTGTGTGTGTGTGTGTGTGTGTGTGTGTGTGTGTGTGTGTGTTTTCTGTCTTTTTGAGACAGGGTCTCGCTTTGCAGTTCAGGTTGGCCTCGAGGTCACTTTGTAGCCCAGGCTGGTCTCGAACTCACAAGGATCCAAACAATCCGCCTGCCTCAGCTTCCTGAGTGCTGGGATTACAGGCATGCGCCACCTCACCTGGCTAAATTTGCATTTTTTAAATATCACATATGTAAACAAAAATGAATACAATCCTCTGAAATTCTGCAAGGCATCATTGGGCATGTTTCTTACTCTGAAAATGGTATAGGAAGCAAAGCTACACTGAAGTTTTGATCGTGCTTGTACTGCCATAAAAAGTCCACAGTTCATCCTCTCAGTCTTTAAGCTCTGAACAATGCCACAAAAATTTTTATCCTAAGCATCACTTTTACCCTTTACATCACTGATTAGAAATTTTCAGCAATTAAGTAATTTCTGAACATATCACATAAAACACCTCACAGAGCCGTGGAAGGCCAGCATTAATTAGTGTTTACACCTTAGAACTGGCTGGAGATGGGTTTAAATCTATACATAAATGACCTAGAAAAGTTCCTAATTTATTTAGTCCTTAGTTTTCTGAGCTGTAAGATTGTAATAATAACATAATTTAAAATTTGTTTCAAGGATTTAAACAAGGTAATATATGTCAAGTGCTTTGCACAGCAGAGGCTCAGAAAAAATTATCACTAAACTTAGCTCCCACTAATTTGAATAGTCACTGAATCATAATATTACTTTTAACTTACTTTCTTCTATTGCCCTCAATCCACAGCCTTCTTCCGCTCATGTCGTGCCACTTCTGTGTCATGGCCAGTGCTTCTCAAAGGGAGGCCCTCCTAGCATCAGCATCGCCTGGGAATAATTATGTTTTTAATTTTTAAGTTTTATTCACACATGTTTGCGGTACACAATGATTACATTCAGTGTGGGGAATTGGTGCGTGTACATAATATATCTCCATCCCGCTTTTAGTTTTTGTTATTGTTGCCAGCATGAGATTCATTTTAGAAGTATAAATTCTTGAGCCTCACCCTGGATGTACTGCGTCAGGAACACTGGGGTACAGCTGCTGCTTGTGTTGTATCCAGAGCCCCTGATTCCGGTGTACACAAGAACCACAATTCCACGCACTGTACAGGCCGCTCAGCTATTTTAAGTGAGTAGGCCTTTGCAAACATGGAGAAACTTCTGGCTGTCACACTACTGGTTATTAACAGAGGCTAGGGTGCCAGTGTCCGGAAATATTTCCTCAGCCCTCACCTTCCCTCCCCGCTCTTGGAATCTTGCACATTTCCCGAGGTACTTGGCCCCATCATGCCCTGCCTCCTCTACCACTTTAGCCCAGACCATTATCTTTCTTAGTGCATGACTACACACATTGTGCATACTTAATATTCTCTCATTTTCAGTATTCTCAAAGAGAATCATTATCTATTTCTGCAGTAGAGAAGTAGCATGAGTTCAGTTGTTACGAGCACAGACTAGGGATAGGGATGTAGCTCAGTAGTAGAGCACTTGCCCAGCGTGCGTAAGGCCTCGTGTTCACTCCCCAGCACCAGAAAGAAAAAGTACCACACAGAACTTTTACCGGAGACACAATACTTGAGTATGAATCCTAGCTCTGTGATTCCCCTATGGTGAAACCTCGAGTCTTATAAATCACCCTCTCTGAGCCTCGGTTTCCTCATCTGTACAATGGAAGTAGTAAGAGCACACACATCAAAGGATTATCAAGAGGATTAAACCTTTAGAACGACATTAGGCACAAAGTAAACACTATAAAAATGTCAGCTATTGCTATTTCCTGTCTGCCTTAGCACATAGTCCCAGGAATTTACTACATGCCTCATACGTTTCACTGATCAATTGGGCAATCAAAGAACCTCAGAACTTATCCCTAACTCAACTTTAAAATGTTCATTGGAAAACTTGTGATTACTGCCTTTAATTTATAAAGTACTGCTATGTTGAAGGAAAATTATTTATTCTTGATTGCTTCGGTACACAGGGTTTGGCCTAGAAATTTTCAGGATGGGTAACAGAATGCACTTGCCCTGTGTGTCTCTGCTATATTTCCTCTCCCTCTCCCTGTGACGGTGGAAGTCAAGGACTTGAGAATTTGGGGTCCCAGCCATCTCTTCCAGTTTCTTATACTTGAGAGATATAAATGAGGACACAATCTTATTTCCAGGGCCTCAGATTCTTTCTGTTTGATCCATGTTCTTCTTAATGGTTTTGCTCAAAAAGAGGCTTGTTTCCTGCCAATTTCTGATGGCTGCCCTCCATTACCTGCCCTTCTGTTTCCCAGAAGACCACAGGCCATTAGCCTAAGTGTGCATTGCTGGCAGGGCCCTGCCTGCCTCTGCGGCACATCAGCACGGGCTAATGACCTGCTCCTTGGAGCCTGTCCCTCCAAACACAGAGTGCACCCAGGGCTGGAGGTGACAATGCTCACCCTGAAAGGGGGCACACACGGGGCTCTGAATGGTTACATATAAGGACAGGAAAAGGGGCACTCAGACGGAGAGAGGGAGCATCGCACAGATAGGCTCTGATTTTGTGCAGAGGCCTGAGGTAAACAATTATTTGGCATGTGGTGTCAAACTGGTAATAGTGGCCAAAACCTCTGTTAGAGAAAATACTGTGGCCCCAGAATTCTACACGCCACTGTGTACTGCGTCACAGTTGTGGCAAGACCTAATCATGATTCAAAATTCTATGCAACCTTGGAAAATCTTCATGTTGAGAGAAGGAACAAGGGCTTAAACTCAGGAAAAATGAATACATTTGTCTTCAAAGTGTCCCATTGAGGGCTTCTCAATTAAGGTCTGGGAGGGAAACTTCCCAATGTGCCTCATAGTTACTATACAGCATAAGCAGTGCTCTTTAACTATGTTAATGAACAGGCCTCTCTGAGGACCTCCCAACCACGCAGCTCACTCTGCAATGCAGTAGACACCTCTGCCCTGCATCCGTTGTCTCTTCAATGCTTCATACTCCAAGGTGACCTGCCCTACACCCTACCAGATCACACTTTAATTTCTCTGACAGATTGATAGATGCCACGGTTTTAATTGCTGGTAGACTTATGTACTACCAAACTTCATAATTTAATTGTAAGAGTCCTTTTAGACCATTTCCAAACCCAAAGCAATAACAAATGCTAGAAACTCCATGCACTTGTGGCAGGCCCAGGAGAGATACAAGTAAAGAAGGTCAGGGGGGTTTTTCAGTCACTCTCAGATCAAACCCTGGGAAGGGCTGTTCTGATAGGGAGGCCTGGACTGTGCTGCTTACCAGATGGGAAGGGACGTCATGAGACTTTCTGTCCATGCTTATTGCATGTTTATGGGGTCTTCCCCATTCAGACACTGTCTACGTGTATGTTAGAAAGTGTGGAAGCAAGAGCCCTCATACAGAGATGCTAGACTGTTTTCATTTTCTATATGTAGAAATAAAATTTCCAATACCCAAAAGATGTGTGTCCCAATTTCTAGAATGTGCATGTATGTAAGGTTACCAAGAACAAAAGGAAATTAAGATTGCATATTAAACTGAATTTGCTAATTAGCTGACTTTACAATAGCAAAATTATCCTCGACTCTCCAGGAATACTCAGTGTGATCACAAGAATCTTTCAAAGAGGGAGGTGGAAGAGAGCCAGAGAGATGGCAGCACTAGCAGGGTTCAGTCCAGCAGGACTGGGCCTGAGGGTGGCGGAAGGAGGTCAGGTCCAGAGCCATAGTGCCCTCTCAAAGACAGAAAGGGCAAGAGAACGGATTTGCCTTGTGGCCTCCAGAGGGAATATGTTCTTGCCCAGTGAGCCCCAGGGCGAACTTCTGACTTTTGAAATTACTGCATACTAAATTTGTTTTATTTTATCCCACTAAATGTGTGGTAATTTGTTATGGCAGCAGTAGGAACTCATTCACTGTGTTAACCAGTTGAACAGAAGACCCAAGATATCCAAACACCTGGTAATATATTGGCTTTTGCGTATAATCAAGGAGTGTACATATACCCCAATCCCACATACACCACACACACACACACACACACACACACACACACACTCACACACACATCTTTTTACATTTCTGTTCATAACATTCTCCCTCTAATTTGATCCTGTTACCAGAATTCAAAGAAGAACTGAGTAGCACAGAACTGGTTTGAGTTACTGAGTTCAGAGATGCTGGAGTGCCCTCAGAGTTAGAGTCTGCTTTGCCCGGGATAAAAATGGAGAAAGAGAAAAGCTTATTAGCTGTCTGGCAAAAAAATATCTTCAAAAGAAAGCTACCCACTTCTGGACAAAGTCAATGATTTGCTGATTTGCAAAAGCATGGCATAAAATACACACAGGTGCAAATAGACAGCTATAAACAAAATTGAGAGAAGTCCTTCGAGTTTGCTGGGAGAAGTTTATGAGTTGAAGGCACCTCCAGGACTGTTGCAAATGGACCTAAACCATGCACTGAGTGGTAACCAAGGGGTGGTTTAGGAAGGCAGAGATGCCCATAACCCGATCAGTCCCAAACCTAAATCACTCTGAATAAATATCCAGCACAAATAAAGCCACAATTACCATGTGAACATAGCTTTAAGCTACTGCCAAATAAATACCTATCCCATGTAAAAATGGAGACCTTGTTCTCCAAAGGCAGCTGAGAGGATTCCTCTGCTTCGTTTCTGCTGGATCGTGGCTCCTATACCCTTCAGTCGTATCTGGAAATTCTGAAAGTACTATAGATCTCTGGTATTTCAAGGATCGTGTTATCTCCTTTTAATAATCACAATCATCACAGCCAGTTTTATATTAAAACAACAGTAAGATGCTAAAAGTGTGAAAACAAAGTCAACAAGATCACTGCCGTGCTTAGAATGTGTCCCCAAAAAGTGTGATTTGTACACTTAATCACAGAGATCAGTGTTGGGAGGTGCGGCCTAGCGAGAGGTGAGCAGGCCATAGGGCAGAGGGGATTCAAGTCAGCGTGAGAGGAGCAGGGCCACGCACAAGGGAGAGGGACGCTCCCTGCTCTGCCCTCCCTCCGCGTTCATGAGCTGGCACGGGGAAAGGCCCTGCCTGATGCTGGTGAATGATTTGGGACTTTCCAGCCTCTGGAACTGTAAGCAACATTTCAGTTCACTGTAAATTATGCACTCTCGGGTATTTTTTCTTAGTAGCAAAATGGGCTAAAGCAATTAGCTTCTGAGAGGAAAATAAAATCAATACACTGTGACCTGAAACTGATTTCATATAAAGTTGCCTTAAAAACTAAGACATGGGGTGGTGGGCCCTGGTTATAAGCAGAGTTAGAATACCAGTCTATTAAAGAAGCGCGCAGTAATCAGAAAAGAAAGCATTTTTAATAAAATGACATGGAGTCAAATGCCAGCTGTGTCTAACACCTTCCACTGTCCAAAAGAGAGGGTCTCTCGGTTCATGAAGAATGTTACGGGGAGTCTGTATGCCAGGTCTGCACCTCTGAACAGTGATAGGTACATCAGTCCCCGTGTTCTCATCTCAAAAGACCTATCAGCTAACTCCCCTGTTTCTAATTATGTGTTCACCTGGTAATCCACTGACTGTAATATGACTATGGGGGGTTAAATTAGTTGGCAATCAGGGTCACTTTATTTAAAGTGTGCAGGTGTCATCAGAAATTCATATGTTACATTTCTGCTTTAATTTGAACTGTACCCTGTCTTTCTACCTTATTAAAACTTGTCCTATAAAAACTCCAGGAGTAGTGGGCCTTGGCCTCGAAGGGTTATGTCAACTGTCAGTTGGGTAGGAGTAATGATAGCTCCCAGCACTCAGTAATCGGAATGGGTGAGAATGGCTGGAATTATTTCAGCATCTTCTTGAACTTTGCAGGATCCTGTTTCTGTTCTACTAGGGCATCCTCGTTCTGAGCCAGCTACAAAGTAGCTGCCACTAAAGACCCTCTCTCTGCAGAAACCCCAAACCTTGCTTTATCAAAGCTTCTTGTTCTCTCCTCTGCTGAGAAGCGTAAATGCAAGGAAAGACGGACATATGCATGAATACAAAATTGAGACATGAGAAACAGTGGGCTAGAAATTGAGGATGAGGTCCCAGAGGAGCTTGCGTCTTGAAGAAATGGAGGTGGGGGAGGGTCACTCGGGCCCTTGCTTTCTATTCCAGCCTAGTCACGTATTACACCCCTGTTCCCTGGGGGAGCCACCAGGGTCAGTGAGGGTGAAATTTGTTCTCTGAGTCCTGACTACTAAAAGTACTAGTATGCATAACTCTTTTACTTTTAACTAAATTATTTTATTCAAATATTATCTAAGTACACATAAACACGAAAGTGGGTATAAATTTCTTGTGCTCTCACAACTACTACAGAACCAATGTAATTTAAATTAACTATTAATTTAATGTGACAGATGATGTTACTTTGCTGAAACAAGCATCATTCTTCACTCCGTGATGATGGTACTGAATGCCAGAGCACGAATCTTTTCTGCTTGGCAGCCTGAGCTACTACGCATTCAGAGAGAGAGAACTTCATGTTCCCAACACAATTCTTTACTTAAACTGACTATGAAGCCTTTGTTTGCAGCATGCATCCTCATGCCTTTGGCCTTCACAAGTACATTTTTTCTCTTTTCTTTTTTCCATTCCACTTGAGCCCTATAAAGCTGTAAACACAAAAACCAGCTCTCATACAGAAATTGTGTGCTAGTACTCAGGCAGCTATCTGATGATCAAGAATGTGTTTCTCTTCATGTGTTGCAAATTAAATAGGATTTTAAAATGACAGTGGATAACGTGTACACTTGTAACTAAGTGGAATCTAGTTGACCAAGCACCATGTCAGGCTTCCACTACTTCGTCCCAATGTGGGTGAAATATGGACACCAGAAAACCAGTGTCCGCCTTTTGCTAGCACACAGTGGGTGAGGCACAGTTCTGCCCCTTTCTGTGACTTGGGCTTCACCACCCTGCCCTTCTGTGCACGCACGGTTCTGTACCTTGTCAGGAGGCTATGTCCACATGCAGACCCGTCGTCCCAAGGAAAGATAAAGCTGGAGAAGACTGAGAACTGAGTTCCGGTGTCCGTTCTTCTGTTCTGAAAAAGAGGAGGAGCCCGTCAATAATGGAGCAAAGCAGCAGCCCCAACTGTTTACTTTCCCCCGCTCAGGCCTGCTAAGGCGGGAGAGCTTAATCTCCCTTCACATTCGATCCCACTTTCTCTTTTCCTTGGAATGTGAAGCATACTCTGAGGCTGGAGAGAAATAACTTTTGCAGCTTTAAAACATCGCTCACAAGAGCTTCGGGCACGTCTGCACCCGCCCTGTATGGTGTCTGGTAACGTGGGGGCAGAGGAAGGGAGCTGACGGCGCCCCCAGATGCCGGTGTGCCCTGCCGGACAAGTGCCCGCTGCTCTGAGACGCCACTCTTAGCACCCAGGAGTTTCCATATACATGCGGGACCGGTGCTGCGGTCCATGCCGCCGCACTTACCCTGCGGCCTATTCCAGGAGCAGCTGTTTCAATCTACCCTCACTCAGGAACTTTGGGATCCCACCGCTTTATCGCCTAATCTTTCTTTCGAATTCTTTTTGTGTTACTGTCTATATTTTGGAGGGCTCATCACCCTCACCTCTGAGATCTGTAACTTGACTTTTGAGGCTCCTGCTGAAAACAAATTAACGATCACGGTTTGCGCTCGTAAGGGCTGCTCGTTATTCTCCCTCCTTTGTTGTGGGCTGTTTTATGTTGAAGCTGCACAGTCTTGTAAATATCCCCAGGGATGACGGATTAGAGTCTCTAAAGTTCCCCTTTGTTTCCTGGGGCACAGTTAGGACTTTTCTTCCTTTAGCTTCAATTTACTCTTACTGCTGTTTTTCTTCAAATATGTAGATATTTTTGGTTAGCTCCATTAATTTGATCCAATTTTTTATTCTATCCTCCAGAAATCCCTTTAAATTTTATTTCTTATGCCACAATTTTGGGATAAGACTCAGTTCACCATTCTGTGTAATTTATTGAATTTTTAAAAGAAAAATTCCGGGACCTTCTTTAAGTAATGTTGGCAGAAAATGAGATTTGATACATCGTTAAGGGGATACTTTCCTCCAAACGCCCACAGATCTGAAATAGCCCTCTTTGTAGCACACTAAGTATCCCTGTAATTGTAGGTTCTTTCTGAACTTCATGGCCTTGCTAATCTGTCCCTGAGTCAGTAATGGAATGTTGTTAACTAATTGCTATTTTAACCACTCTCAGTTTCCTAGCAGACAGCTACATCTACTTGGGGGAAGGGATTGTGAAGGAGAAAATCATAATACAGTTCCGTACCAAACCTTGAAATTTTTTCCCCTCATGAAATGCTCTTGATGAACAGGAAAACAAGTGGTTATGTGAAACTTACTTTTCCTTAACATTTAAGGTAAGTTGGGTCTTATCACAATATATGTACATACACGTATGCATGTCTTATTCGATCCTTGAAAATTATGATTAATACCTTCACTTTACAAAAGAAGAAACTGAAGCCTGGAGAATTTAAATGATTAACTCTGGGTTACCTAACCAGCAGGTGGCAAGACTTGGATTCACATCTCAGTCTGGGTCTCAGATTCTCACTGCTATACAATATGTACCACTTTTCATTCATGTAGTGAAAGTTCATGTTCATTTATTAAAAGCCATAATTAACTCGACTTCCTCCAAATTAATTAGCAAAGATGTCCACTGCTGACTGTCAACACATGGAAGACAACCGTGTCTGCCTGAGCCCGTGCGCAGAGCGAGGCCCTTGGAACGCGGTGACCAGCCCCACAGAGAAGAACTCGGCTTACAGTACTGCGGCTTGGTTTTGGTTCTCACAGCAGGTCACAGTGCCCACAGACTTTAGACTGCTGACTTCTGTCTTCTCTTTACTATACCAGAGGATGTGCCACCAACTTGAATAAAGAGAATGTTAAATGTAAGTACGTGATAAATACAACGATACAAAAGGACATATATTAGGAAGTAAGGAAAAAACAGAAATGAAAATACTTATATTTATGAAATAATCACATGGAAAGTATTTATTTAAAATTTATGCTAATATTCTCATTATGAATTTAAAAATAAAATAACTTTATTTAACTTAAGTGTGATCAAAATAGCATACTGAAGAATAAGCGAAGATTCTCCCATAGAACGTACGGTGATTTAACGTAAGAGCTTCCCCTCTCCCTTAGTGTACTTTCTCAGGCCTAAGAGCTCCTGAAGTGGCCCAGAGGAAGGAACTGAGGAGCAAAGGGCCCACGACAAGGGAGTGACAGCCAAACCTCAGCCACTGGAGAAAGGAATCGGAGAAAAGAGCAAAAGGAAACCAAAGGCACCCACTGCACGAGGGAAGGGCCGTACATCTGGAGGAAGAGCTGTTACCGTAAATGCAAACATTTAAGACACGTAGGAAGGCAGGAGGGAGAGGTTAACTGGAGACGTAAGAACAAGGAAAATGAAAGGGTTAGAAAACAAACAGGAAGTCCATCTAGCAGAGAGGAAAGGATCACTAGTGAAGTTTAAAGAATACATTTGTCAGATAAAATTCTTCCAAGCGCACTGGTGGACAGCCACTGCAAAAGCGAAACACGCTTCGCTTCTAAATACCCACCCCAAAGAGATCAGACCCGCTCGAACAAGGGTCACCAAACTCACTCAACTCTGGGATCCAATTTCTTTTGCATTTCTTTTTTCCTGATCACTTTGCAACTTTCAAACCCAAATATATTTATGGTGATTTAATTTTGTTACAAATGCTTAAAGGTGGGAAATTTTAGCTTGAGCACCAAATACCTAGGTCTTGACAAAGTTAAGGTCTCAGACTGACCAATGCCAAATCCAAAGTCAAAATAATTATTGAGAATTTGGAAGCGAGGCAAGACCATTGTACTTTCTAACAATCTTGTTTCTAGCCAATCTTGTTTCTAGAAATTCATTAGAATTTCTAGGGCTGAGATTTAGTTTTTATTTGTCATTTAAGTAGGGCTCAGACTCAGTGTAAAGCTCAGTGTTAACTTGAAGAAGTTTGATAAGCTGTGAAGTACCGTTTTCCAGTGGAGATAAACATTATAAAAGCCTAATTAAAAAGGTAATCTCAGGTTTACTATTTTATTGACCTCTTAGGACATTAAGTTTTGCAGGTAATTTAACCTCATCTCAGTATTCTTTCTTTCACCAAGTATATATATTTCTTTCTCTCAGAGTCTCTTTTAACATCTTGCTGCTTCTCTGAGTGATGGTTTAAACAACTCTTTGACATATGCTCAAGTATACGTGTATGTTTTAAAATGTGTATGTTGGCGATATGGAAAACAACAATACATATTTAGAAACATCCTACTATGTGCCAGGTGCTGTAGTCAGTACTTTTTGAGCACTATCCCATCTCCTCCTCACAAGTACCCTGTAGGTTTGGTAAACTGAATCCCGGAGAAGATGAGATATTTTAAGATAATCTATGAGCAGAAGGATTAGAACACTCTGGTTGATTTAGTGAGAATCTTACATTCTTATCATTGCCTTGTACTTTTCGGATAAAGTACAAAAGTAATGCCTGCCTTTGGTATGGGTCTAACAAGCGCAGGAGGTCTTAGAAAAATCGTGGAAGCTGGAAATTGGATGCTAATGACGGGAAGAAGTTGATAGAATGAGTAGAGGTGTTCGAAAAGGAGTTTGTTCTGATCATATAAAGCAGAGGGAAACATCATTATCTCCATTTAACTGATGAGAAGACTGAAATTCAAAGAGAACAGGTTACTCTTTTCCTGTCCTCTGCTAATGAAAAACTAGGAAAGGACATGAAAGCCTGTCACCAGACCCAAGCCCAGGGCCCTTTGCGAGGCCCTTTCTGCCTCTGCGCAGACGGTCAGCAAGTTCAGCCTCATTTGCCCCACCTCTTGGCTTTCGACTGCCATTATTTTCCCTTTGCCCCGGGCCTGTTTGGCCTTGAGACTTTTACCTGCCGCTTTTGTGTTTGACACAGTGATAAGGCAATGTTTAATTTGCTCTCTGGTTCTCATTTATTTCGCTGGGACTGGTCCCAGACATCAACTCAAAGGAATAACGCACAGTCATAAGATATCAACAACCCTGATTTCTATCACAGCTCTGTGTGACCATTTCCTCCCTAACTGCCGTCCGCCCGCCCCAGCACTACAGCACATGGACCTAACCTTTGTAGACGTGCTCCCCGCTTGTCTGCAGTACGAGGTTGCCGCCAAAGAATTCGGTACAATTCACGTAATGATTAAGCAGATGGGCCATCTAACAACTAAACACACGTCAAGAGCTCCATTTAAAAACCACAACCTGTTGAACACTTTTGTGTAAGGGCTCTTAGTTTTTAGGAATGGATAAGAAGACAGAATTGACCCCAACATCTGCATTGTTAGTTTGGGTTCCATAAGTACCACCTTTCAGGACTCAACACAAACTATTTGCAATTAATTGAAAACCAACAAAGCAATAAATTCAATCACCCTGAGATTTTTAGGCCTTCTTTCTAAAAGCACCTTGACAGTTTTCTTCAGGACCCTTGTCAAGTACCTTCTCTGGGGTTTCAATGCCATTTACGCAATGAAGCTCTTGAGTTCACAAGTTTCTTGCAATTCTGACCTAATTATTCTTAATGACTCAGAAAATAACAGATGGGAAAAAAGAAAACAAGTACTATAGTAAGAAGATTCGATCTAACTATGTCCATAATTGCTCTAAATGTAAGTTTCTAATCATGCCAAGTAAAGACAAAGAATTGTCAAACCAAATTTCAAAAAATTCAAGGCACGACTATGTGTTACCTATAAAAAATAATTTTATGTTTTTTTTTTTTCTTTTTGGTACCAGGACTTGAACTCAGGAACTTGTGCTAACCAGACAGGTGCATGTGACACTTAGCTATATCCCTGGCCCAAAAATTAAACTTAATACACAAAGATTTAAGTAAGTTAAGAGCAAAAGGATGGAAAGGATAAACCATTGTAAGGGTAATCAAAAGATAATAGAAGTGTCTGTTAATAGCAAAAAGTGAATTTCAGAGCAAAGAATATCATAAATGATGAAGTGTATGTCATAAGGATAAGGAACAATTCATCCAAAAGGCCATAACAATCATAAACATTGATCTTCCTAAAATAAGAAGATATGAAACAAAAAATGATGAAAATAAAAGCATGCACAAATCCATAATTCTTACTAAAGATTTAAATAGCACTTTCGATAACTGATAGAATTAAGCAGAAAACCTGTGAAAATACATGTCCTTGAACAGCATCATCAGCCATAACCTGACTGACACTGACACAGACTATTCCATGCAATGGCAGCGGAATACAAGAGCATGCACTCTTCTCAAATGCCCTGTGTTTACAAAGATGTACCGCACTCTGGGCCATAAAGCAAGGCTCGTTAAACACAAGGTATGTTCTCTGAATTAAACTAGAATTAAACTAGAACTTTCTAACACAAATTTTTTTGGAAAACTCCTTAACATTTACAAACTAAATAATAAATTTCTGAACAGCGCTTAGATGAAGAAGAAATCAAAGGGGAAAGCAGAGATCTTTTTACAATGCAAACATGAAAACACAGAACATGAGAATCTGAAGCATCCCACTAAAATACTTTGGGAGAGAACTGCAGCAAAAAGCACCTGCATCTCAAATGAAACTTCAAGCCGGTTCGCTCAGCTCCCGTTGTGAGCGAGTAATAAGGGGAGAGGGAGCTACCCCTGCAGTGAGCCAGAGGGAGGAAGTGACGCTCACAGCAGAGTGAGTGCTGAGTGGGGGGCGCGCCATGACCCTCCAACGAGACAGGGTCAGTACCTGGCACATGTAAGTGAGGAGCTCTACACAGTGCTCACACATAAACGCATATTCACACACGTCTATGCGAAGAGGTTTAGCTAACGAATTGGCTTGCAGGGTTACGGAGAATGGGAAGTGTGCTGCTGCTTGGCAGGCGTGAAATCAGAGGCACAGTCCCTTTCTAGTCCGAAGGCCGGTGGCGCCCAGGAGAGCCGGGGGCGCCCAGGAAGTCTGAAGGCGGCCTGCTACGGAGCTGTTTGGACTCCGGAAAATGGGTCTTTTGGTTCCATATATACTTGTAACCAACTGACTGACATTCACTTACAACATTAATTTATCCCCCAAAACCTTGGGCAAAAGTAGTTGCTGAGGTGCATTCTTCACTCTGGCCAGAGCCAAGGGCCTCACACATATTATCTAGGGAAGAAGAATACATGTTTTTCATATTTAGGTTTCTTCTAAATTTGTCCTCATTTTAGAAAACTAAGAGTAGCTCTGATCTGAGCCCACTGCTTTTCACCCAGAAAGATAAATTCAGTATTTACCTAGACTCCTAGTCAGAGCAAGGCAGTGAGATGGAAGACAGATAGGAAAGATTTACAAAAAAATTGACTGGAAAATCTACATCGGAGTCTACTGAACTTCCTTAAAATGAATGAGCAGTCTATGGAGCATCATTTAACAATTCTCTTCTTAACATGGTTTTACTCTTTCTTCTTTCACGGTAATTTCCAAGTCTACCATAACGCAATGAGTAAGCCGCTCTGGAGTTGTTACAAATGGCTAGAATCAGTGTGAATGTCCCTGTGTCTCTGTCATTTGTTTTTGACTGTCCCCGTTTCCAATTATTTTTTTAATTCCACTTATTGCTCACATATATCTCTAACTATATAAAATCCTCCTTGGCCAATATATTTCTAATTCTTTTTGCAACAAATCCAAAACTATTTTCACAAGCCATAACCTATTCCAAATGTTCTTGATGTCTTTATTTTTCTTCCTTGTCTTTCACCTTCTATTTTCATGCCCAGGAATTCTCCCAACCCACTTCATACTTGAGGGCTTAGTAGTTTTGTTATTTCTTAAAAGTGTTATACTTTCTGCTTTTTAGAATTCTACATTTATTGGTTGACATAACTTACTCACTTTTCCATAACTTTACCGACTCCTCTCCTCGGGAAAGACTATGCCAACTTTCCACTTTTCTTATCAATACAAGCTATCTTCTCCTCACCTTGCAGAAAGCCCTCATTTTTGGTTTGTTTTGTTTCTAGCGGTAGCCCAGAATTGGACCTTCTAGCAAAAAAACAGCCAGGAGTTGTCATTTTAGTGTTATGAAGGACAGAAGTACCACAGGCATCCTTTTTTTAATTAATTAAATTCACTGGTATATTTCAGGCAGACAAAATGAACACATTCATCTCAGGGAATTTGTACCTGTGCATGACGTAACCAGATTCTTCTGTTTCCCACCCCCCTACCCTCCATTCAGCCCCTCTTCCCCTCCTTATTTCCAAAGGCTTGGTTTCCATTTTTTTCTTCTTTTCTCATTTTTATCTTCTTTTTCCTTTCCTTCCTTTCCCCTGCCCTTTCCTTAGTTCCCCTTCCCATTTCCCATTTCCTATTTCACAGTATCTATTATACATTTTGGTCCTTATTTATACTTTCAGTTTCTCACACCAGAGAAACTATTCAATATTTATGCATATGTGCCCAATTTATTTCACTTAAGAATATGGTCTCAAGGTGCATCCGTTTAGCTATAAATGTCTCAAGATTACCCTTCTTTATGGTAGAGTAGTACTCTATTGATAAAAATCACATCTTCCTCCATTCATCAGTTTATGGGCATTTGAGTTGTTTCCAAGACTTAACTACGACAAACTGTATCACAGACATTCTAAACTACCTGTGGTGGAAAGAAAAGACACATGAGTGTAGAATTTTCAGGGTGAGCTGACTTTTGCCCCGTGAATAACACCTATCAGCATTTACCAGGGCCTGAGGCAGGGTTCACAGGATGATATTAGTACAAGACACAATTTCTTGAAAACAGGCCAACCTTAGTTGAACCAAGAGCAATAGAACATAATGCAATTCTGTCAGACTGAGGAAAATCTACATGTGTTTGTTTGTTTTAAAACTTTGTTGTAGTGTTTCTCGTGCCATGTTTGCTGACGAACATACTGGATTTCCCTTTCCTCTCTTCTTGATCTGTTTCTAAGGCTGTTTAGCAGCCTATATCATGGAAACTAAAAGGAAATATCCTTTGAATGTTTTCTTGTCTCCACTAGCTTCTCAGAATCAAGTAAAAGTATACATGATGAATCTTACTGTAGATTATAAACTAATGAATAACTAGGGGGATTTAAGAATGATGATGATTGTGGTTACTGGAATCCAGAAGAATATTTTTATCATAGTTGCCTTGGTTACTTTTCTCTTGCTGCGACAAAGTACCCAACGTCCAAAATGAAGGAAGGAAAGGTTTATTTAGCTTACAGTTTGTGGAGGTTTCAGTCCGTACTTGGCTGGTTCTGAGGCAGAGTGGCACGTGGCAGAGGGCACACGTTCATGTGGCAAAACACAGCAAAAACAACAAGAGCAAAAAGGGGGGTTGGCAGCAAGCGGCGTCTTTCTACCTCCCTAACATTGTAAACAGGCTCCCCCCACCCAGGGGCATGCAGCACTCCCATACTCTCCAGGCCCTCCTCTTCCGCAGGTTTAGGGTGTGTACAAAGTAAGCACCCTGGCTCCCTGCTGAGTCACTCAGCCAAACATCTAGACTCCCCAAGCTGACACAATGAATCAACCATAACAGTAGTTTAAGTTTAGAAAAATCTCAACTGATTCTCGGCAAAAAGAAAGAGACATGACATTATTAAGTTCAGATTTTACAGCTTCTATTTGTGATTTATCTATAAGTAAGTAAACTAATTACAAATGTTACCTCTAGAATAATCTATGATGACTCTGCATAAAATGTGGAAGGTTCTGATTGCCTTGTCTACAAAAGTACTGGGAGCAACGAAGATACTACCTGAATCGAGACTCTTTATGTTCAACCTAATGCTATTATTTACATAGGACTTTTAAGAATCAGTCCTTATGCCACGATTTAACAGGACAGATAAATGCAACCAAAGCTATGCTGGTAATCACATTGGAGAATAAATTCCATTTAATTTGGTATGATGTGTTCACCATCAGAGAACAAGGGTTGAATTTTATATGTAGAATCAATAGGAATCAATACCCACAAAGCCCTCTCAGGGGGACTCTGGCTTGCAGCCAGTAGTAAACAAGATCGCTTTCTTGGCAGGCAGGAACCTCACTGAATTTGGCATTGTCTTGCAGAAGGTAGAATTCTTTAACAATTACAGGTCCTGCAGCAAAAACTTGTTGGAGATTAATTTCTTGATTTTAGTCTCTCTACCTCACAAATGAGTTAATAAGAGTAGTCAAAAGAACTCCAGAAAGATAACGGCTCTTGATAATATAGCCCTAAACCCTCAGACTCTTTACATAACATCCACATAGAAGTTAATTTAGTAAATTTATCTTTAGTTTTGCTGACAGTCAACAAAAAGGCTAATGATACACCTTCTTCTGCACTTACATAAATACATAATTAAATCAGGCCAAATAAAACAGAATCCACACAATGTAAAGACAGTTTCTGGCCAGGCGCACGAATCTGTAATCCTATCTACTCAGGACATTGAAGCTGGATTGCAAGTTTGAGGCCAGCCAGGACAAATTAACAAGACCCTGTCTCAGGATAAAAAATTAAAAATGCCAGGGACGTAGCTCAATGATAAAGTGCTTTCCTAACATACACAAGGTTCTGTGTTCAATCCCCAGAAGTATGGGAAAAAAAGAAGCATAGTTCCAAGACTACACTGATAATTACTATTGAATTGATATGTTCTTTCATTAGTAGTGGAGCTATGATTTAGTTTATAGGTTTATGTGCTAAGCCTGCATCTAATTTAAACTTTGAAAACAACAGAAAGCAGTTAATTAAACAAGTACAATTAATAATTTTAGTACAAATATATAAGAGTTCTGTTGTCATGTTGTGCAAGGACATTGAAATACATATATCATCAAGAATACATCCAGGGGTCTCTGAATGTGTGTGTGTGTGTGTGTGTGTGTGTGTGTGTGTGTGTGATGGCAGAGGCAATGTTAAGTACAGTGTACACAGAACTTGAAAAGATAGCAAAAAATGACTATGTTATCTTTTAATGTACTAAGTCATTTGTAAAAAGTACAGATGAGAACTATCTGAATCTCTCTAGGAATATAATTTTAACTAACAACTGATTAAGTTGCAGACAACATTTATATAACTCTAAAATCTTATTTCAGTGTTCCTTTTCCACTGACCATATAAATAATAATTTCTCAGTGTCTCTGAGCCAACTGTGTCATTCTAGAGGCCCACTAATGACTTACATGAAATTTGGGCATGCCAAATATCTCTTCTTTCTTAAATTGTGATAAGAGCATTTATATGAAATCTACTCTCACAGCAAATTCAAGTGCACAGTAAATGCAGTACTACTAATCGTGTTGTCCGGTAGATCTCTAGGACTTGCTCATTCTATTTGGTTTTCATTAGTGCGTGTGTAGTACATGACGTTCACATTCCTTGGCGGGTTGTCACGTGCCCATACCACATCTTCACTTTTCTTTCATGCGCTTGTCTTCCTCTCCTCTCCCCTCCCATCTGAGAGAGACCTTGTTCCCTCCTCCTGTCAGCTATCTTTTATCTAGCTCTTTACTTATAATTTGCATTTATTCATTTTATATAACTGAAATTTTATGTCCGTTAAATAATAACTCCCCATTTACTCCTACTAACAGCCGCTAAAAGTCAAAGCAAATCTGGCGCTATGAATTTGACTTTAAAGAGTTCATAGATATAACATCACACAGCATTTGTCCCTCTGTGACTGATTATGTACCCAGCATTCATCCATGTTCTCACATATGGCAGGATTCCCTTCTTTTTTAGGCCAAATAATATTCCATCATGGGTATGACTATATTTTATTATATTTTTTTATTATATGTACGTATATATATCTTGAGCATATAATATATATTATATATATCTTGGTTATTGAGAATAAAACTTCAGTCAACAAAGGAATGCAAATATCTCTCCATGATCCTAATTTGTATTCTTTTGTGTAAATACCTACAGTGGAAGATTTTTCATTTTTTGATTTTGCATGATGGTTATGCCAATTTATATTTTCATCAACAGTATACAAGGATTCTGATGTATCTTTTTGCCAACACTTGTTATCTATGTCTATATCTGTACCTTACATCTATGTATATATCTACACAAATATGTAGATATATATATATCATATCTATGTATATATGTAGATATATAGAGAGAAACATGTTTGTATAATATATCCATCTTAACAGACAAATGAAAAGTAGTATCTCCTTGCATTCTTAACTTGCATTTTCCTGATGACTAGTAACATTGAGCATATTTTCACAAACCTGTTGTTAATTTGTACATTTTACTTAAAGAGATGTCTATCCATATGTGTAGACCTTTTGTTCTTTTCTAAAATGGGTTGTTTCCTTGCTATTAAGTAGATGTCCTTTCCTCATTACATACTCTCACCCTTTGGTTAAAGATTAGTTGATAATATACACTTGGATTTATTTCTGGGCTCTCTATTATTTTATAATAGTTATATGTCTAATTTAGGCCCGCATGATACTGTTTTAATTATTATAGCTTTATGATTTATTACAAATTTTAAAAAGATGATCTCTCCAACTGTGTTACTTCATCTCAATGTGTTCTAGCTATTTGGTGCCCTTTGTGGTTTCATATGTATTTTAGGATTTATTTTCAGAGAGCATTATTGTTAGTAAATGTTTGTGATATATAATAATATCATTATTTTTATTGGAATTACACAAAGTTTGTAGGCCAATTTGGGCAGTGTGGACATTTTTAACAATATTAAGTCTTCCAAAATGAACCCAGAGAATCAATGTTAGAGTTTGATGAAAGCATTTCCTGGGCAAGATTATTTCACTTAGTGAGAAAATGGGAAGTTGATGAGAGAGGGTGGAAAACTTTTCCAAACATTGCACACTGAAATAGTGTGGCATGGTCAAAGAGAGCTTCATAGAGAGAAATGCATTCACAGTTTAGAAATACCGAGAGTCTAAAGTAGGAAATGAGGGCAGTACAGGAACAAGCCCTGGACAGTACACACTGTCCAAACTTTAATCCTTTAATATTTGGTAGCATAGCAGGATATAACAATTGTGCTGAAAATTCACCATAAGATTAAGTATGAATAAGAAACTCTTGGACTAAGTCATAAATGGTACTTGACAGGTTTTTATGCACTGAGGACTGCGTGAGCAATGGTTAGGCTATGAGCTATGCTGAATGTTCCACAGTCTGTGAGCTCAAATCCAGTTCCTTTCCTTCACACTCAGCACTCACCCCAGTTATTTTGGCAGTGGTTTAAGAGGTTTTGTAGCCCATGGTTTAGTCATAGATCGGCTACAGGTTTCCTCAGGAAAGAACAAACTACAATATTGAAAGAAAAGGGAAGAAGGAGAAACAGAAGCAACTCGAGGGCGGGCCGTCGGGAGGGACAGGAACGAAATCCTGCGGGCTGCGTGGCCAGAGCAAACAGTGTGAATTATAACTTATTTCTTACATTCACCTTAAGTGAACTTCATATAATATAAAATAATGGTTTAAAGGGAAAGGTCAGTAGTATTTATTATATTTACAATATTGTGCAAGCAGCACCTCTATATAGTTCCAAAATATTTTTATCACTCCAAAATAAATCTGTGTACCCATCAAGCTATCTTTACCCAATATCCCCATCTGCCAACCCCTGGCAAATACCAATCTGTACTGTTTCTACCTACTTATCCTAGATATTTCACAGCAGTAGCACCATACAATATGTAATCTTTCATGTATGTTAGGCTTCTTTCACTTAGCATATTATTGAAGTTTAAACTTGTTGTAGCATGTATTGATACCTCATCATTTTATGATTGAAAAACATTCCATTGTATGTACATGCTGTAATTTGTTATCCATTCAACCATTAATGAACACATGGGTTGTTTTCACCATATGCCTATTTTTAATAATACTCCCATGATCATTCATGCAAAAGTATCAGTTTGAGTGTTTGTTTTCAGTTCTTTGGGATACATAACTAAAACTGGAGTTTCTGGGCAATGTGACAGTTCTGTGTGTAAAGTTTTGAGCGATTACCAAGCTTTTCTGTAGTGTTTCCCTTCCCATTACTCGTGCATGAAGATTCTAGTTCTTCCACATCCTCACAGCAGTTCTCATTTCCTGTTTTTAAAAACCCACGCAAGTGAGTACAAAGTGTTGTCATTGTTTGATTTTCATTTCCCTAATGAATAATGATATTGAGCCTCTTTTTCTATTTCTGTTTACCGTTTCTCTATCTTCGGCCACATAGATCATATTCTAGGCCAAAAGATCAGTCATAAATATTTGAGAAAAGTAAGATCATCCCAAGTATCCTTTCTGGCCACAGCGGAACAAATGAGGTATGAGTAACGAGAGAAATGGGAGTTGGGATGCCTGGCCTGTGATGCCAACGCCTGGCAAGCTGAGGAAGGACGATGAAAAGGTCAAGGCGTCTCAGCAATGGAGTGACTTAGTGAAACCCTATCACAAAGTAAATAAATAAATTTTAAAAGGGCTTGGGCTGTAAACAGTGCAAGGCCCTGAGTTTCTTCCCAGCACCAAAGGGGGGAGGGAGAGAGAGAAAGATGGACAGACAGACAGAGACACAGAGTGAGAGAGACACAGAGAGAGACTTTATAAATACATGGAAACTTAGTAACATACACCCACACAACCACTGGGTCAAAGAAAAATCAAAAGGGAAATTACAGAACATTTAAGCATGAATTAAATGAAAATAGACATGGAATGCAGTAATAGCAATGCTAAAAGGGAAGTTTACTACAGTAGACACCTCCATTTAAAAACAAAAAGAAAGCTCTCAAAAAAAAACCTAATTGTACACATAAAGTAACTAAGAGCAAACTAAGGCAAAGTTAGCAAAAAAAAAAAATCATATTAATAATGAAGATCCGAAAAAAAAAAAAAAAAAAAAAAAAAGGGCTGGGGATATAGCTCAGTGGAATAAGCGCTTGCCTAGCAAGCACAGGGTCCTGAGTTCGATCCCCAGTACCGCAAAAAAAAAAAAAAATGAAGATCCGAGTACAAATAAATAGAAAATGGAAAGTGGTAAGAAAACTGGTAAGAAAACAATAAGAATTTATTTTTTTGAAAATGATTAAAATTTGTAAGGTTCTACATATATTAACTTTAAGCATAAAATAGAGAATCCTTAAGTAAAATCTGATATAAATGAGGAGATATTATAATTCATGCTATAGAAATGTGTTAAATATAGTAAAAGGTTATCAACAAGTGTACATCAAAAACTTGGACAACCTAGATAAAATGTGTAGACTCTAGAAATGTACACACCACTAAGATTGAGTCATAAGCAAATGGAAACCCTGAAATTCCCCACATGCTACTTACATCAACTGTACTGAAAGTCCGGGCCAGAGCAGCTATGGGGGAGAGGGGTTGAAAGAGGGGCAGATCCAGACTGCAGACGGAAAAGAGTAAGTCAATCCTTATCAAAATCCCAATGGCATTTTTACAGAAATAGAAAGGAAATTCTAAAATTCATGGAACCACGAGAGACCCTGAGTAGCCAAAGCAATACTGAACAAGAAGAATAAAGAGAGAGGCATCATGCTTCCCAATTCTCTAAATATGTCAAAGCTAGATTATTCAAAAGAATGTAGAATACTGACATAAAGGCAGATACTAACCAATGTGACTGAATAAGGGGCCTACAAGTACACCCACACTTTCACAATAAGTGATCTTCAGAAGAGGCAGGCAGGAACACAGAACCCCAACTGCAAGAATATATCGCTTTCCAATAAATGGCTTTGACAAAACTGGATATGTACATGCAAAAGAATGGAATTAAATCTTTATCTTATTCCACACACACAAATCACACAACAGTGGATTAAAGGTCTAAATATCAAATGCTAGACTGTAACACTACTAGAATAAAACAAAAAGGGAAAAACTCTTTACATTGCCCTTGACAGTGATTTCTTGCACATAATTCTAAGAGCAAATACAACAAAAGCAAAAATTAGACAGATGGGCTACATTTAACTAAAATGCTTCTTTCTGCATAGGGAAGAAAATGATCGTCAAAGTACAAAGTGCAACGTACAAATGAAGAGAAGACATTTGCAAATCATACATTTGATGAGGGGTTAATGTAGAAGATATATAAGTACTTCCTACAAACTCAACAGCAAATAATAGTAATAAGGCAATTAAAGTAGACAAAACACTTCAATTCCCACATCTCTAAAGGAGACATAAAAATAGCCAAAGGGCATATAACAATGCCCAGGATTGGTTATCACCAAGGAGATACAAACTAAAATCATAAAAATGTATAATTTCATATAATTAAGATGGCTATTAAAACTTGAGCAATTACCAAGCTTTTCTGTAGTGTTTTAGTTTAGTTTTCTGTAGTGGTGAGGAGGCAAAGTGAGGGAACCCTGACTCTGTGGATGGTAATATACACTGTCATAGCCATTATGGAGAGCAAGAAGGTCCTCAGGTACAAACAGAACGACCATACGGTCAGACATTTCTGCCTCTAGGTGTAAACCAAAAGAATTGAAATTAGGGAATTTAAGCAAGATATCTCGCTCTTGCAAGATACATAATTATTGCAAGTTACATAATTATTACATAATAATTTAGCAAGATGAGCTCTCGTAGGAGCTTATCTCTGGGAATATTCCACGGGCATTTAAGGAGATATATATACATATATGTGTATATTCTTTTGTTGCTGGGTAGAGTGTTCTCCGTGCATCTGTTAGGTCTAGTTGACTCAGTGATTTTCAAATTCTCTATTTCATTACTAAAACACCCAAATACCCATCAACCAAGGAATGGAAAAAAAGATGAGCTTTTGTAATACAATGGAATACTACTACTTAGCCATAAAGAAGGATGAACTTGAGACATTTATAGGTAACTGGATGCGCCTTGAGACCATAGTCTTAAGTGAAATAAATCAGACGTAGATGTGTAACCATCTCGCTGTCTCCCTGGTGTAAGAAAATGAAAAAGTAAGGAAAGCCCCAAATGTATAGTAGATATTGTGAAACAGGAAGAAACCGTTCAAGGGGAAAGAGGAACTAGGAAGGAGGAAGGGAGAAAGGAAGGAAGGAAAACACAAAACAATAAAAGGAGGCTGAAGCTGGAGACAAAGCTTTGTAAGTAAGGAGGGGTACAAGGGCTGAATGGAGGGGGCGGGTTGGGATAAAAAGACGGTCAAGGTGCGTCACACACAGACACGAAGCCCCTAGGATGAATGTGACCGCTGTGGGTATCTAAATTCCACCGATGAGCTTAACCTTAAAAAGAGAAAGTGGCAAAAAATAAAATCTTCTCAACTCTAAAATACACGAAAAGAGAAAGCCGCCCCGCCCATCTGGGTCACTCCAGCTGCGGCCGAGACGCGCCCTCGCCCTTGAGTGGCCGCCTTGCTTTGCTCCGACTCCTGCTGTCAGTCTTCCGACAGCTACACAGTCTATTCCTCACGTTCCGCTTCAGTGTTCACGTTCGGATTCTTACCACCTCCCCAGGACGGCGGGCGCGTGATTACTCCGTGTGTCAGCAGCGCTGGCCCCGACGCTGATGAAAACTAAAGATCATAGCTTTCAACACAGGGCTTTAATTTCCGTATTTTGTGAAATTCCAAGTTTTGGTGCTGTTACTGATCTTCTGTTATTTATTTTTATTACAAGCAGAAAAAATATTTTGCATAATTTCAGTGTTTTGTGTAATATCCGTATTTGGTTTTAGGTGAACATAGGAGCTTATCTCTGGGACTATTCCATGGACATTTAAGGAGAGAGAGAGAGAGAGAGAGAGAGAGAGAGAGAGAGAGAGAGAGAGATATCCTAAGTATTCTTATATATTCTTATAATATATATTCTTATAATATATTATATATAACATATACAATATTGTAATGTATTATATAATATGTGGTATATATTCTTATGATATATATCGTATATATCATATATTCTTGTAATATATATTCTTATATATAATATATATATTCTTATATACTATATATATGTGTATTCTTTTGTTGCTGGGTAGAGTGTTCTCTGTGCATCTGTTGACTCAGTGACTTCCACGTTCTCATTTCATTATTACTCTTCTATTCGTTTTATCCATTACAGAAACAAAATCTTAAGGCCTCCAACCATCGTTACATAATTATTTCTCCTTCCAGTTTGTTCCCTGGTTGTTTCATGTATGTGGGGGGCTCCGTTGTTTGGAGCACACGATAATTTTTATAACTTCCTGATCAACTGATCTTTTGATTAATATATCATTTTACATTTCTCACTTGTAAAAATCTTTAGTTTAACTTCTATTTTATTTGGCTTGTCATAGCTGATCGATGTTTCATTTACTGTTTGACTGAGAATCATTCTCTGTCCTTTCACTTTCAACATATTCGCATCATTGATTCAAAGTGAGCATTTTGTACACAGCATATAAGTAAATATTTCAATCCATTCTGCCAGACTCTGTCTTCTAAATGGTAAGATTTCCTGCTTTTATTTGAATCTCAGCTCATTTCAAGCACCGAAACTTCCATTTACGCATCCACTTACTTGTCATCATGATTTACTAAGATCTTATTCAGCTATAGTTTCCATCTTAAGCCCTATGGAAAACATAGGGGTCAAAATTAAAATTTTAACCTGGAAGAGTTCACAATACAGAAAGTGAGAAAAAAATATGGGTCAATAATTACAACAAAGCGAATTATGTATAGTAACATATATGTGCACAACAACTAGATGTGGTAGGATATAGAATATAACCCTGAAACTGAGCTGGCAAACACCTCTCAGAACACAGTCGAAAGGCAAACATGAAGGCCAGAGTGGAAGCAAAGCTGCGAAAGCCCTGAGTTCTCACCTGAGACCCGCAGAATCGGTCTTGTCTCTGCGGCAAAGACAGTTCAGCTTCACAAATTATATTCCTGTTCTCTGCCAAATACCATTCAACTTGGGTTACTGTTACTTGCATCCAAAAGTATTTATTGATGTAGTTTTATAAATGAGCAAAGACATAGGAGAAAGGGTTTGCAGGCTCTCACACTGGTGAATAATCAAAGTAAATCCTGAAATTAGCATGTTTACACTCACTCCGGCAATGAAGACAAATCACAAAAAGCTAATTCTTTTTCTTTGTTTTGAGACAGGGTCTTGCTATGTGTTCAGGCTACCCTTAAATTCACTGCCATGCCCAGAGTACAAAAACCTGGTTTACCAAGACTAAATAAATGTGAATTAACCGGGTGTGGTGGTACACATCTGCAGTCCCAGCACTTGGTAGGCTGAGGCAGGAGGATCATGAGTTTGAGGCCAGCCTTGGCTACCTAGTGAGTTTGGGACTGGTCTAGACTACACATCAAGAGCTATCTCAAAAAATAAAAAAGAAGAAAGAAAAAGAGAATGTGAACCAACAATGGGCTGTATTACTTTAATGCTAAACTTTCCATTCCTTTTACTTTTTCTAATTATTATCAAGGAATGTTGTTCCCAAGGAAAGTTTACAATAAAAAAACTTACTGAAGTTCTAGTCCTACCCTATCAGCTTTCTGAAAAAGGTGGTACCAAACACAGAGCCAGAGCACCTCCTGTCGTGGCTAGACGTCCCTGCTCTGCTGCCCCCACACCCTTCTTGCCGCATCACTTACTAACAAGGCAGCTGGTCTCAAACCAGCAAAGGACAGGAAGAGACCGGAACGCAGGCTTTGGACATGCCCCTGCGAAGGAAAGAAAGGAAGAAGCAACTCTTCACCCCCAGCTGGCTTTGGACAGAACATGCCCAGTGCTCAGTGCCTGTTCCCTGGACAGCTTGCCTGTTGGGTGTGGTCCTCTGAGCTTGTTTCCGTTTCTACACTATTGAATACTGGTGGTGCTTCTCAGAGCACAACCCCCTCACTAATAAGATAATGGAGAACAGATACTCCAGTGACTTGGTCAGAATTATGTAACTGTTACCAACATGCTGGGACTAGAGTCCACATTTCATGACTCTTATCGGTTCTTTGTTTTGTTACGTAGTTCTACCTTCACCCTGTGTTAGGAGCAAGTGGAAGGGCAGGAAAATTCTTAGTTGAAGAAAACTGGCAAAAGTGAGGGACACTCAAACTGGACATACCCTTCATGTCATTACTCTTAAAAAGTTACTGCCAAAGGACGAGAGGTGACAATGGGGATGAAACAGAACTTTTCGCTGTTTCTTGGATTTTCCGCCGGAATGCCCTAACGGACACCAGCTGTTCCACCTTCTGGGAGCGCTGAGAGCTTTTCCTGCTCGGTGTTTATCGCACACCTGCAGTAAGTAAGAGAACGCTGTATTCTGTTGTCGCACCGGCTCTCTGGTTTCGCTGGAGTTAGACGCACTTTCTAATTTAAATTAGATCATCTGTGCTGGCAGAAATCTGTAGTCGGGAAACATGAGCCAGACAAGAGGGCCACATTCTAAAACCTCCCAAGCTCCTCCTTGCTGCACTGAACAGGGCGTGTTGCTGCCAGAGAGGTGCTTGTCTCCTCAGCCTGCCTTCTGAGTGAGGCCTAGGGACCACATAGGTTCAGAAGCCAGAGACGGAGGTTTGAATCTTAGCTCTGCTACTGACCTGCGTTTGACCTGCAACAAATCCATTCAGACTCTACTAGCTCTGCTTTCCTCACCTGCGAAAGAGAAATGACATGAGGTTCCATACAAACATTTTGCAAAACTCAGATGGCATACTGAAGGGAAAATATCTATCATGTGCTATGCCTGGAACATTTTCTAAGTGCTAAATGGTAATTTTAGTATTTCCTTTTGCTTCAGCACTTGCTCTCCTGACCAACCCGAGTAGAGCACACACTTGAGCTCTCAGGATGTGAAACAGAGTACTCCTGTGGCAGGGCCTACGAAAGCGACTCTGCCACTCTGAAGTCCTGGACTGTATGAACCAACAAGGAGTAGTGTGGCCTGAATCCAGAGGCAGCGACTTCCTGTACCTCAGCTGCCTGACCCATCACAGACACCCATTTCTAATGAGACCAACCTTTCTTTGCCCAAACTGACTTTGTTCAGAGTCCCATTGGACTTGTGAACTGCCTTTTACTATTAGAGTAGAAAAAGTATATTTGCTTTTGCCAACTAAATAAAAATTTTCCAATAACAAGATTGGTAGAATTTTCCTAATTGCAGGAAACTGTGGGTCAGGATTCAACTCCAGATTTTATACTATTTTTTATCTTAACTTTAACATTTTTGTCTCATTTCCCTAATCAGACTAAAAACTGTTCAGAAGGAAGAGACGGCTTACATTTCATTATTCTCTGGTTGTGCTTAACACAATGAATTCATGAAATACTTTCTTACTTCACTGAGAGCCAATTTGGGTAGAGACAAAGTTCAACCCAAACTAAAAGAATTCGTCAAGTATTGGCAAAGAATTAGAGTTGAAGCCATAAAGGTAAGCTCGGCCAAAATATATAACATTGAATGGACTTTTAACTTATAATTAATGAGGATAACGGGAGGGTGCTGACTGACAAGAACCTGGAGTTGATTTAGGCCAGAATATTGACAGGTCATACGCTTTTCCACTAGAGAACTCTTTAGTACTTCGTGCCCACGGCCTTGATGTGGCATAGGGTGGCTATCGGGCCAGTTATCATTTTAGACATGTGCACTTCAGCGTTAAGCACTGGAGATCAAGAAGCATGCTGTTTTGATATTTGTACCCTTCATGTTGAGTGCTGGTCACATCTTAAGTACTCCTTTCAATGCTGTAGTTGCAGTGTGTTGCTGAAGTTGAAATCGCGTGAAGATGCCCACCAGAGCTTGGAAGTAAAGCTTCCCTCTGAAGGTTAGACCAGCAAATCAGTCCTACACGGATCTGATCTGTTAGTTACAGAAAATACTTAGGAAAATATTATGTTCTGCAAGCAAAAGATCAGGAACTGGAAAGTAAATGACTGCATTCATGATAAAAATAAATAAAACCTGGAACTGAATCAATGCTACGATTTAACTTAGTTACCACCTGATTGCAGCGGACGAAGTTTACATGGATCATAGGGAGTAGGTACGGACACGTGACACATTTCAATTCTTCTTTATTCGCGTTCCACTCTCCACCTCCCTCCCTCCCTCTGATTCTGAATCCCCTTCCCTATTTTCACTGTTTAGTTGTTATTTTTCGTCCGTATCTGTGAGCTGTGCCTACATTTCTGTGGGTGTTTGGTATACGTCCACGACACGTTTTTAACCTCGCCTGCCCTCCCCACCCCTCAGTCTCCTGGAGCCCCGCCCGTCCGCAGCGCTTAGCTCCATTTCCCTCTGTGACCCTTTATCTTGCTCTTTATCTGTGCTTTGCCGCACCCAAATGGGAGCTGCAGTGTGGTGTTTAGACTTGTGTGCGTGACCTATTTCACTGAACACTGTATTTTCCACGTGCATCCTTTTCCCTACAAGTGTCTGCGATCTATTTTTCAATGATGTACAGAAAGAAGGGTGACAGTGCCCGTGGTTCCCAGAAAGCGGACAGCCAGAGAGGGAGAGCTGGGCAGAGGAACTGAACACGATCACTAGAACATTCCGTGAGGTGGTGTTGCCGCCCCAAGATCTGGACTAGCATCTCAGTCTTTGTCTTTGAGTTGTCAGCTCTGTGCAGGAAAAGCTGTGTAATCATAGTGTCCCCATCCTGCGGTATGATACTTAGCATAAGACAGGCACTCAAATATTTATTACTTCATATTTCCTGGTTTTGAACATTAAAACTTCCTTCTCCTTTAGGCTAATTTGAAATGGAAATTAAAATTAAATGATTCATGTTATTAAATCAAATCCAAATAATTGAAAGTTGAATGTGACTTTTCTATACCACACGTCATCTCTCTCCTGGAGCCTCACTTGTTCGTCTAGGAAGGAAAGCCTTTTGCACCTTTTTCCAAGCACTGCCATGGGTCCTTCAGTTTAGAAGCCACTGGGGCTGGGGATATAGCTCAGTGGAATAAGCGCTTGCCGAGCAAGTGCAGGGTCCTGAGTTCGATCCCCAGTACCGCAAAAAAAAAAAATAGAAGCCACCAGTTCAGACGATCCACCTGTCCTTCTCTGAACATCTGCTCAGGAATGAACCTCTGGTCCATACAGCATTTCATCATTTGTGCGAAACAGTGTGTTGTCTGTATGTTCACATGTACATCTGGAAACACTTCTAATGAGCATACTTAGTGTAATACTAGTTTTTATTTTCCAAAAAGTGGCAATTAACCCATAGTGTAGTCTATAATTAGCAGTATTACTTCAAAAGCTTAGAGATACAGTAACTCAGAAGTGGCAAGGTCTCTGTAATTGCAAAAATAGAGGACATGGATGATAGTTATATAAAATTCAGATACTGGAAAGAAACAGTTACATTGCAAATGAATAATTCAAATTCTGATTTACATACTCTTCTCCTATGAGTTCAATTATTGTGATTAAGCCCCAAGAGCAAGAGCCAGTCAAGTCTGAAGCAATGAGCAAATTGAGTTCCTAGTGACACACTCAGTCCGCCCTGCCAACCAGTGAGGCCTCTCTGGGAACTCACGTTTCCTCGTCTCTCATTTACATCTGAGTCTCACCTTTGTCCAAGTAAAGCATGGTAATGCTGCATTTGGTGTAAATGTCTATCATTAATAGGCGAAGGAATGGGTATTTCCCAGTACTATGGGGTCAGCAAACCAGTAGCAATAATTTTTAAGCTTAGAATCTGCTGAATAAACATCAAACCATGCTCTCCTGCTCAAAGTAAGCTGTCTGCAGATGCACCACTATCTGCCCCTGTCATCTCTGTTCCCACCAGGCTGCTGGTGCCTGGTCACCAACGCCACACCAACCGCTCCTCTGAGGTATGGGTGTAACGTCACCATGGAGAACGCCCACAGCCACCTTCAGCATAAATGTTTCCTCCTGTCCATTTAGGGCACAGAGTAACCAACACTGGCTTCCTTTCAGCTTCCACTAAAATTCCAAGAGATGCAGATCTTGTTCCTGCCACTCTTGTACTTCGAGGATGTCTCCTAGTTTGTCAGGGTCGTACAAAACATGCAGCGCTGGAGCCCGAGTGCTCTGGGGTTTCTTTGCATCAGCGAGGGTGTAGGCTGAACTGCCGTTACCAAGAGACAAAATGAGGGCACAAATAAGGTAAAAGTTTATTTCTTACGTAGCATAGCTCAGAGGCAAACAGGTCTGCCCCAGACAGATGCGTGTCTGGTCCCATGTGGCTGCTCCGGGTTGGCCCTTCCTGTTAGGATGGAGGAAAGGGACTGGGAAGTTGTGCGTGGAAGCGATGGCTGCTGGTCCCTCTCTCCTTTCATGCAAAGCTTGTGCATCTGTCTCTGTGCGGTCAGTGCACCGGGTGCATTCCTCCCCAATTATAATGCCAGAATAGTTAAAAGTCAGAGATTCCTCTTTAAACAGTGAAAATATTTCTCTCTTTGGCAGCCTTAGAAGATATTTCTAACTTGTCAGTCTCGGGATGCCTCCCTAATGTGCAGGCCATGCCTTGTATCCCATCAAGTTCCCTTCCTCAAGCAAAGGGGTGCCTGGAAGGCCCATGCATCTAAAAGTGCTCAGACTGAGCTGCATGGGGCCAACATCCACTGCGTCTTCATAAAATAAGCATTCATTATGCATAATGAGACACATGATAGGAGGAATTGGTTTCATTTGTTATTAATTTGCATTTACGGATATATACCAATGAATATAAATAGTGTTCTGTGCTAAGCACTGGAGAAAATGACAGATCAGGCAGGCATGGTTCCTGTGCTAGACATCTTCTGCATCTACTCTTCAACTTTTTCTTCTCCCTCACTGACAGATGACATCAGTGGGCATCCTCACTGCTATTACTTGTGTTTATATGTACCCCAAAGCCTCGTGTGGTCATAGGTGGGGCTTTTACAGAGGAGGCTGGATCTAGATATGTAACACTGGAATTGATTGGTGCAATGCTAGGAGTGAGGGTAACAGGGTTAAGGGTGTGAGTGCTATCTGCCTACATAGCCTGGATAAGATATAAGGGACAGGAGGAGCTATGGTCATCCATTGTTGCTCTGCTACCTTGTGGAGCCAGTTGATCTCTACAGAATGTGAGCTAAATAGACTTTTCCTTCTTTTACTTTGGATGTTGGGTATTTTGTCTCAGCAAGAAGAAAAGTAACTAAGACAGAATATGGTACCAAAAAAAAAAAAAAAAAAAACACAAACAAACACAAAAAAACAATAGGGCTGGGGATATAGCTCAGTGGAATAAGCGCTTGCCTAGCAAGCGCAGGGTCCTGAGTTCGATCCCCAGTACCGCAAAAACAAAAACAAACAAACAAAAAAAAAAAAACACAAACAGAATATGGTACCAGAGAAGTGGGGTTATTGGAGATGATATGTGCTTGTCTGCATTTTGCTGGTATACAAAGATTTTGCATGAGACCAAGAAAAGGGGCAGCAGACTATCTAGTCTTGCAGAAAAGATTTCAAGGCAGTCTAATGTTGAGGTGGTAGTGTGGCTGCTGTTAAGGGCCTTTAGCCAGATTTATATTGATAATTAGGAGCAAAGAGTCCAGCAGAATAATTCAAAATGTTGTGAGTTTGGCCAGAAAGGAAGCTCTATTAAAGCTGCAGCCTAAAAAGATGGAACAGAGGAGAAACTGGTCACTGAAAAGACCAATTTAGTAAAGATGGCCTGAAGACATTACAAACAATAGCAGAACTCCATACTTTGCAGCCTTAAAATTCAAAAAGTGAAAGACTTTGCTCTGAGAAAAGAGCCTCAAAACACGATGTTCCAGAATGGCAGTAGTCTAGGAAAGTTGTTCCTCAGGTTTTGGTTCACAGGGACTCAGTCCCTACAGTCAAGATAGAAAGAAGCCTGGCCACTGCTCCAGCTGGCAGCAGACCTTGGCATCATCCATGTGGTCCTGGTTTTAGGTTCATACAGAATGCAAGTGTTGTAGTGTCAGGAAGGCTTCCACCCAGATTTTGGAAGAAGGCCTGGGAGGCCAGAAAGTGTACCTCTGAGAGGGCAGTGTGTGAAACTGTGAGTGTGAAGCCAAAGGTGTAGTGGAGACCCCAGAAGTTTGGAGGCATCAAAAATGTGCATCATCTGAGGAAAACTGTGAGGGAGCAGAGCAATCCCAAGAGAGGAGCCGTGGAAGCTACAGTCACTAGCAGTGCCACAGGGGTGGAGCCACTTCACCTTTTGGAGTCCACTCCTTGCCACAGATTGCCAGAGATGTGGAACCGTGGGATTTAATGTTGCCTGTTGGATTTTGGTCTTTCTTTGTTCCCATCCCTTACTCCCCTTCTGTTTGTAACTTCCGGAATGGAAATGCCTACCTTGTGCCATTGCATATTGGAAGTGTTTGATTTTATTTTCATTTGTACAGGGGCCTGCAGGTGAGATTTTTGTACTTTGACTTTTCAGCAGTGCTGAAACTGTTAGGACTTTGACAACTTTCAGAGATGGACAAAATGCCTTTTTCATAAAGAGACATGCATAAGTCTTGGGGGTCCAGGAACAGAATGTTATGACTTGTGTTTAGATATCTTCCCAAAGCCTCATACCATCAGACTTGGGGTATTTTCAGAGGTAGCTGGATCTATAGTGTGCAATGCTGGGATTGATTCATTGTGCAATGCTAAAATCAAGGGCACTAGGATTCAGGGTGAGTGCTGCCCACCCTAAGTCACCTAGGTAAGACATAAGGGATAGAAAGAGCTGTGGTTGACCTTTGTTGCTTTGCTACCTTCTGTCTACCATGAACCATTTCTCCTCTGCAATGCCTACCTGAAGTGGCACTCTGCTTTAGAGCTGGCCGATTATGGACTGAAACCTCACCAAACTGAGAAAATGTATCTTTCCTTCTTTAAATTTGGGTGGTGGGAATTTTGTCTCAGCAATGATAGAAGTACCTAAGACACTTACCCTCAGGTTCCTAGCAAAAATTAGAAGAGAGAAATGGGAGTGGAGAAGGGGTATCTGTGACCACCTTCCAATAGAGTTAGCTTGGTTGGCTGTGTCCCTTACAAAAAGCTAACTTCTCTACTATGGACATTCTGCCCATCATTCTTTCCCTCCAAATCCAATGACTGCTTTCTTTTCTGAACATAAAGTGATAATGGCTCTACTCTTATTAACTCTGGGACACTAAATTATTCCTTGTGGTATTACGTGTCCTGCTCCTGCCAAAAGTGTCCTTGATAGTGTAACATCTTTCCCTGCCTGATGGAATCCCGTTCTCAGAAGTCTTATGTCCGGTGAAAGAGGATAAGCAGAAAACAAACATATGATTGCAGATTGTGCTAAGATCCATAAAGGAAACAGATTATATTGGACAGAGCAATAATCTAATTTGAACAAAATGGAGACTGTATCCATGGAGAATGAGTAGATACAGTAAGTCAATTCTACGTGTGGTGGATTAACTAATGGTCAGTTTGTGTGGGAACACCCAGCTGAACTGAGTCAGCATGGTTCTGGGCATGGAAGAGCCACCTGAGGATTGTTGCCAATGGCATAAAAGGAGAACTGGAGAGGATGATTTTATGCTATTGATTTTCCTAGAGAAGGTTGCCCTAGCTGATTGCCCTGATATGAGCTTGGCTGTTCTCATCACAGAGGAGTTTGGGTCCTTGTAGTCACTGAGGAAGGCTGTTGTTCTCTTGGGGGAGCTCTGGTGTTTGCCTTGAGTATCATTTCCTAGCTCCAGTGCAGATCCCTCTGCCTTCTGGCACAAATCCTTCACCCTGCCAGCAAAGACTTTCTGGCTTCCACCACTGGCCTTTGGCAATTCCCAGTGCAAAGCCTTGATGCAGACTTGCATGAGACATTGTCATTGGCTCTAGGCACTTGCCTGGACGTGTGGAGGACACTGCAGTGTGCTCCAGGCCTTTGGCTGGGTTATTGTGAAACACTACCACAGGATCCAGGCCCTCGGCTGGATTCTTCAGGTCTCTACCAAGCAGAGAGATCTCTTGCTGTCCTCTGCATTTGACTTTGTGGGTGAATACTATAAGATACTCCTGTAAATTCACATGTCCTTCATCAAATCTATTTCCTTGCAAACCACTGACCCCAACACTAGGCGAGACAGGAAGTACCTACAGAGCCCCTAAAATGGGAGAGAGTACACAAGAGAAGATTCTCAGAAAAGATATCAAGGACACACAGTGGGGAAAAGACAGTCTCTTCAATAAATGGTAGAAAACTGGATACCCACACACAGAAGAATACAATTAAACCCTTACCTCAGACCATATATAAAAGTCAACTCAAAATGTATTAGAGTTCATTATAAAATCTGGAATCACAACCTACCAGAAGAAAACATAAAGAGAAGTCTCCAGGATCTTGGGCTGGGCAAGGTTTTTGTGGATACAGTCTCAAAGCAAAGGTAACAAATGCATAAACAGACAAATGGGATAGTATCAAACTGAAAAGTTTCTGCCTACCCAAGATAATAATCAACAGAGTGAAGAGGAAACCTATGGAAAGGAAGAATATCATTTGTAAACCATACTTCAGATGGTTAATGGCCAAATTTACTAATTCATAAGAAAACAACCAAATGTTTAAATGCACAAAGGGCATCTCAGAAATCTAAAAGAAAAAGAAGGGAGGAATAAGAGGAAGTAAAATGAACTAAGGTACATTGTGTGCACGCACCTGTTCCTCATGCTGGATGTGATCATCGTGTGCAGAAAACACATACTGATAAACATAAAAATTTAAATAAAAAGTAAAGACAAAACACCCAGAATCCAAAATGAAGGATTTTGAAAGCTTTTAGCCATAAAGAAATAATAAATGTTTGAATAGACAGATATATTTAACTTGGGTTAAGTATCACACAATATATATATTCATTAAAACATCATGTTACCCTGTTACTATGTAATTCCTACACGTTTTTTGTACTGGGTGTCGAACTCATTACCTCAGGCTTGCCAGGCAAGTGCTTATGCCACTGAGCTACACCCCCAGCCCTAATTTCTACATTTTTATGTATCAGTTAAAATAAATTTAATAAAATATTACAAAGGTGCTAAATACACAGTTCTTTAAAGATAATGTGCAAATGGCCTGTGAGAAAATGTTCAACATCACAAATCAAAACTACAAAGATATATCACCTCACACCTATTACAATGGCAGTTATCAAACAGACAGCAGAGTTGGCAAGGCTCTGGAGAGAAGAAAACCCTGTACGCTGTTGGTGTAAGTGTAAAGTAGTACAACCATTATGGAAAAGTATGGTGGCTTCTTTAAAAATTAAAGATAGAACTGAAATATGATCCAGCAATTTGGTTGTGTGTGTGTGTGTGTGTGTATATAAACTTATATTTATATATGATATAAAATCCATGTGGTAGGGTGATACCTGCACTCCTATTTCATTACATTACTGTCAACAGTACTGAAGCTATTGGATCAACATAAGTGTCTATCAACAGATAAATAGACAAATAAAATGCAGTGTATACACAATGAAATACTAGTCAGCCTTTAAAGATAATGAAATCCTGCATTTGTGACAACATGGATAAACCTAAACAAAATTGTGTGAAGTGAAATGACTCAGAGAAAGAAAGCTCTCACTTACATGCAGAATCTAAAAGAGGTGAGTTGACAGAGCAGATAATGTAAGGGTACTTAACCAGGGGCTGGCAAAAAGGACCCCTGGGAAGAATTCAGAGCTATATTGGTCAAAAACAAAAGCTTCCGTCAGAGAGGAGAAATAAATTTGAGATGTCTATCTGGAGCTGGGGAGGTAGCTCAGTGGCACAGCGCCCCCCTGGCAAGCACAAGGTCCTGAGTCCAATTTCCGGCACCAAGAAATAAAAATAAAAAGATGTCTACCTGTCTTAGTTACTTTCTGGTTGCTGGGACAAAATCCCCGACACCCACAATTTAAAGAAGTTTATTCTGGCTCCCAGTTTCAGTCCCTGATCACCCAGCTCCAAGGCAGAAATGCCGTGGAAGAGGAGCTTGCAGACAAAAAGCTGCTCGTGTCCTGGGAGCCAGGAAACAGAGAGAGAAAAGGGAGGACCTGGGGACAAGAATACACCCTCCGGCCACAGCCCTGCCAACCAGCCCCATCTTCAAGTGTGCAGCGTTTGTGGGACCTTTCACATCTAAATCATAACACACATCACAGTGACAACAGGCAATGACAATATATCACATACCTTGCCAGCTATAAAAGAGTAAATTTTACGTGTTTTCACCACACAAAGAATAAATCATAAGCAACATAGTGATAAATGATAGCTTTGGTTTAAACCATGTTGTGAGCCATAAACATCTACCATTTTCACTTGTCAACTTTTTGGTTGTAAAAAAGCCATGAATAGGAATTTCATGAAAAGAAACACAGTCAATAAACACCAAAATTTTAAAAAGAAATAATAAGTCTTGCTAAGTGGAATGAAATAGAATTGAATGCAGTGATCTTATAGCCAAGTCAAAAATACTGTCAGATTTAAATTTATTTTAACTGGCATATGGAAACACAAAAATTGTACCTGCTGATGCAGTTTTATGTGAAACCTCTACTAGCAGTTACCAACCATCATTCTTGTTTCAGTTTCTAGGAGATCAGTTTTAAGTCCCACATATGAGTGAGACCCTGTGGCATTTGCTTTTCCGTGCATAGCTTACTTCACTTGACATAAGGATCGCCACTTCTAACCATGTTTTTGGGACTGAAAAGATTTCTTTCTTTGTAACGTGTAATATTACTTTATCGTATACGTGTACCGCAATTTCTTTACCCATCAGTTGGACACTTAGCTCATTCCATTTCCTGGCTATTGTGAATAGCGCTGAAACGAACATGGATTCAGATGTGTCTTTCTTTGACAGACTCATTTCACATCCTTTGGATATATGCCCAGTAGTGAAATTACTTGATTGTATGGTAGCTGTATTTTTTAATTTTTTATCTAGTAAGTTTTTAAAAAGATTTTCTCAGCCCTAAATTTATAGATAGGCTTTTATCCTTTTTTCCTAATTCCTCAACCATTAACTTATCATTTAGCTAATATTTAGAGAAAATTTTAGTTGCTATATGAACCATGATTCTCATAAATAGACATGTAGGGAATCTTATTTTAGCCAGTGTCCGAACTACTGCTCATCCAAACATTTTACCTGCCCTTCACTACTTTTCCAACTTAAGAAACTGTTGTTAACTCAAATACTCAACTAGCTAAAATTCTTCAATGGCCTTTCTTTCATTGCAATCAGTATCACTGGATATACCTCCTCTGAGTATCCATCTAACAATGTCATTTAAAAGTCCCATAGAATTCATTATTTTTTAACAGTTTAAAATTAGTGGCTTTGAATCAGGACTAAGGGATTGACTTTCCTCAGTCCTCTCTTTAGAGAAAGCCCCTTATTACAGACCTTCTTCCATTCACCTCCAATCTGTTTATTAGAGAGACAGAACTAGAAAACAATAGGGCCACCCCAGCTCTGATGGTCTTTGGGGTTGGGTAGTAACTATAGACTTCAGGAAAATATTTTTCCTTCAAATAAAATATCTCATTCTAAACCACTCTGACCTAAGCTTTTAGAATGATGAACATCCCTCCATCCAATTCTGTCTGTATTATTTCCTTGACTCTTCTGTTTCCTTCCTAGGAAACTGCACAGGGCACTCATACTCAAGATATCCATCACTCATCCAGTCTAGCTTGAGAATTGACTCACGTGTGAGCACCAGTAATTTGCCATAGTGGTTAATTCTATGTGTTGACTTGGCTAGGCCATAGTACTTGGATATTTGATCAAATGCCAATCTAAATATTGCTGTTAAAGTATTTAAGATGATACTTAAAAATAGGAAACTTTGAGTAAGGCAGATTATTCTCCACTATATGGTTAGGCCTCACCTACTCGGTCTCTGCCCTTAAGAATAAAAAGCCAGAGGTTCCCAAGAAAGAGGAAGGGTGCAGTCCACTTAGTTACTACGGCAGCCTTTCCCCGCTCTGGCAAGGCCCTTCCTGCCAGACTACCTAGAGATGTTGGGATTTTTCAGTATCCAAAATCATGTAAGCCAATTATTTAGGAATTTGAATCTGAAAACTGTTTTATGAGCCATCTTTTGGGTATTCAAATTAACATTTTTTTTCTGTCAATAGCGAGGAAATCCATCTTGTCTCAAAGTGGCCATACTCTGGTCACTAATGATAGTCACTTTCTTCTTACTCTGTAGATAGATTCTCATTTATAAAATGAGAATAAGGTGGATATCCTGCTCGCTTGAGAATCATCCTGGCACGAGAACTGTGAAAAAATCATGCAAGCATCCTGTATAAATGATAGGACTAAGCAAGGGAAATAAAGTAACCCTAACTGTAGACAATATACCTTGTATACATATACAGGTAGGAAATATTTACACCCTCAAAAATATACCCTGTTTCACCGGTGATTAGTTGTTTGATCAATCTTGTATGTCTATTTGTATTGTGCTGAGTACACACTTTGAAGCTACCAACGTGTAATACAACAACCATTGTTGATCCCCTGCCACCTTATCTGTAGTTCAGTTTTTGTACTGTTCTTATGCTACTGTGTGTATGTTTGTTAGTGTTTTTGTTCTTTTACTTTTAAAATTAAAAAAAATAATTAAAAAATGTATATATACCCTGTCTCTTAAAGTGAGTTAAAGCATACTAATTCCTGACTGGAGTAAATATCTCTTCAGCCAACTGATTAATGTGGAGGAAGGAAATAAAAAACACTGATTTAACAACTGTTATTCTCCTATTATTTTGTTATTAAATTTTGTTTTACATTTTTTCCATAAAATAAAAAAGAAAACACTGATTTATTTTAAATAAAATAAGAGGTAAAGTTCACACTAACAAAGTGAAATTAACAAACATAAACAAATACTTGTCCTCTTACTTAGATTCTTTGAATGACAACTTACATATGGCACCTCAGCCACTGTTGGGAATTATGTGGCCAAACATCTAGAGAGAAGGAAAGAAAAAGGGAAACAAAGAAAGCAACATTAAAGGGAAAATGGGAAAGGTTCTCCAGAGCAGCACATGAAGCTACTGAGATGGCCAAAACAGTCAGAAATAAGAAGCTAACAAAGTTTGATAAGTTTCTTTAGTACAGGATTTCTTTTTTTTTTTTTTTTTTGTGGTACTGGGGATCGAACTCAGGACCCTGCGCTTGCTAGGCAAGCGCTTATTCCACTGAGCTATATCCCCAGCCCCCTAGTACAGGATTTCTGAGAAACTTTAAAATATTAAAATGAGAGGGCTGGGGATATAGCTCAGTGTCATAAGCGCTTGCCTGGCAAGCCTGAGGTCGTGAGTTTGATTCCCAGTACAATAAAATAAAATAAAATAAAATATTAAAATGCAGAGTGAAGGGACGGATGAGCCTCCTCTAAACAGCGCTACCACACACACACATTTCAAATTTTCTCAGATTTTCTGACTCTCTTTTTTCAAAATCTTTTTCACAGTGAATTCTCTCTCTCTGCTTCACCATCATCTCACAGGATGAATGAAACAGTTTGAAAAGTTTGGTTGTACTGAGAAAGTCCTAAGCTCTCAGGGTCAGCCCTCACCCCGTTCCCAGTCCTGTTCCCCGCGTGCTGCTGGCGGGTTGCTTTACATTCTTCCACTCTCCGAGTTCTGGTGTGTAAATAAAGTGATCACGTCAGCCAAAGTTTCTAAGGTTGCTTCCAGCTCAAATATTCCCAATTCTATACAAGAAAACAAACAGAAATACAGTTTCCCGAGAACAAAGCATATTTTTATGCAATCTATGTAACAAAATACAAATCCACATTTGTAAGATTCCTCTGCACTCTTTGAAGGAATTTCTTCTATTTTTACTCAAATCTTAAAACCCTGAGAGGCATCAATATTTACAGTGCTCTTTTTATAAGTGGGGGGCACTCCTAGGAGTCTTCCCTGACTCGAAGAGTGCTCTCTTCAAATTCATCCTCTGCGTGCCATCAAGGAATATGCCTCAAATGAAAATATACCCACATCAGTCTCTCGGCCAGAACCTTTCAATGACTCGCCATGACATTCAAGCCCTACCACCCTCCACTGCCTTTCTCCTCCTCCTTCTCTAAATTCACGCTTCAGCAACCCAAATCAATCCTTTGTGACCTCACCACTTCCCCTCCCCTCCCCACCCCCTCCCCTCCCTTCCCCCTTTCCCTTTCCCTCCTTTTTCCTCCACAGGAGAAAAAGTAGAGTGTACTTGGAATTGGAATTGGAAGGAGAGAAAACGTCTGATGGAGGAAGAACTCAGCAGGGTCAGTGATGCCATGAGGTCAGAAAAGAGGCAAAGGCGGATACTTTGATGCTTAGGGGCGCCTGGGGCCTCAGAGGAGCGCAGCTCAGAAGGAAGGGATGGGGGAGCTAGGACGCGCACAGGAAGGAAGGGAAGCCAGGTAGACGGCAGAACTCTAGTCACGTGCGGCTCCATCAAGGAACTTCATGTGTAGAAGGAAAAGTACAGAGCAGCTAAAGGGGCATCAAGGCAGAGAAAAGACCTGAAGGTAAGGTCTGGTGTTCAGGACTTGGCTGATAGAAAAGGACAGCAGAGAGACACACTGAAATTCACAGACAAGAAAGGACATCTTCATGACCGAGCTCTTCTGCTTCAGAAAGCCTCCTCTAAACAGCCCTACCACACACTCCCACAGCAGTCCTCGCAGAGCACACCGCGCCCACCTGTCATGGCCTACACCACAATGAACTAAAGCTCTATGGGTAGGCATCTTCGTCTCGTACAGCAGAAGCCACACGTGTGAGTTATCCATTGTTGCTATTAGAAATTACCACAAATTTAGGGTGTTAAAACATCAAAATGTATCATCATTCGGGAAGGGGAAGAGCGCACTGTTTTGCCTTTTCAACTTGACTCCCCTTCACTTACGGTCTCTTCCTCGTGTCCTCCTGATCATCGCTCCTGCTTTCTGTCTCCTTCTGTCTGAATCTGACATTCCTGCGCCCCTTGCACATTCAGATAACCAAGGGTAATCTTCCCATCTCAAGATATTAATTTAACTGCAGAGAACCCATATGTGGACATTTTGGAGGGGCCATCAGTCTGCGTAACATACTGCTGTAGAGACTATGTCTGTGTCACCCTGTGTCCCAAACACCAGAGTTGCAGCAGACCCTTAGAAGCTGTCCACCCCCTTCCTGTCTATACCTTATACAGTGGTTCCATGTATTCTTCATTCAGTTAATTTCCCCTTGTAAAAGGGGGAACATTGTTACTTGGGAGAAAGCACACCAGCTTTGAAAAAGTCTAGGACCTTACTACTAAATTTCTCCATTGTCCAAAATGAGGAAATTGAGGCTCAAAAAGTCAAATTACTACATCACATTTAAGTGATAAAGTAAGATTGGAAGCCCACTGTCTTTCAGTCTTAATACACTAATCCATTAGCATAGAAACAGACTGCTTCACTGTGTTAAGAAGGTAGGTCAGTGGATCCGGGGAAGATGGCGACCAGGTGAGCAGCAAGGGAGCGAACCTCCTTAATAAACACCACCAGCTCGAGACAGACTTGGCGAGCGTGAATGCCGGGACCTCGGCTGGGAAGTTTAAACTGGGTGTATTTCTCTGAGATGCCGGGGGAGATGTGGTAGGGCGGACCAGGCTGCCGGGGCGAGACGTGGGAAAGCCCC